>PVJS01007667.1:0-55349 GCA_004027185.1 Glis glis | reverse complement strand
AAAAAAAAAAAAAAATTCCTGGAATGCCAGGTGGCTCACAAATTGATTATCTTTAAATGGCAAAAATTTTACAAGACTCTTCTGTAATCACAGCATTCCTTCCACTCAGGATATGGATAATCTGAGTTGAGCTGGGAGTTCTATATTCTTCTAAAGGATTTTTTAAAAATCAACCTCATTTCCCCTTTACATCAGTTTATACATCAGATAGATCAGACACTGTATCATTTGACTGCTGCAAAGCCAGGTATACTGGGAACCTCAGAGATTTGATCCAACCAGGAGTTTAGCCATGAAGTCATAAGCTACTGTCATTTTTGTACTTCGGATGGAATTTACTTACAGGGTTATTATGGTATGGATCTGATTTGTCCCCCCATAACTCTCATGTTAAGAGCATGGTTCCCAGTGCAGCAAGGTTCAGAGGTAGGGCTTTGAGCAATGACTGGATCATGAGGGTTCTGGCCTTATCAGTGGATCAATCCTTTGATCAATCCATAGATGGCTGGATGGACTACTGGGAGATGGAGCCTAGCTGGAGGAAGTAGACACTGGGGGCATGTTCTAGAAGGGTTTATCTTGTCCCCAACTCCTTCATCTCTTTGTCTCTGTGCTTCCTATCTGCCATGAGGTGAGCAGCTTTTCTCTGCCATGCCCTTCCACCATGATGTTTCTGTCTTGGAGCTGGCCATCCATGGGTTGAATCTCTGAAACCATAAGCCAAAATCAATCTTTCCTCCTCTAAGTCATTCTTCTCAGGTATTTTGGTCACAGTGATGAAAATCTGACTAACACAGGGTTGTGCTTCCCAGTCCTATGAGCAAGTTGACTCATGGGTTACTTGAAACATTTTCAATTTGGGGACTTTCAATCACGAGCTTATCCATCCAAGTCCCCTTTAACTCTAGCTCCAACTCCTTGTGATAATTTCCCAGAGGAAAGTATGACTGACTGCATGCATGAGGGCATGGCTCTGCAAACCCACGGGGCTTACAGGATGTGCCCACTGCAACTGACCTGTGAGTCAGGTGGCTCTAAATGAGTCAGAAAACAGGAAATCAGAAATAGCTTTAAAAATGCCTTCTAGAAAAAAAATGTGTGGATCTTATTTAGATATCATTTCAAACATATTAATTATAAAAGTATTAAAAGGACAAGTGGCATATGGCTATAGTCCCAGGAGCTGAGGCAGGAGGATCACATGTTCAAGGCCAGCCTGGGCAATGTAGCAAGATGCTGTCTTAAAATAAAAATAAAAAAGGCTGGGGATGTAACTCAGTGGTAGAGTACCACTGGGTTCAATCCCTAGTAACACGAGAGAAAGAGAGAGAGAGAGAGAGAGAGAGAGAGAGAGAAATAGCGAGCAGGATAAAAGAAAATACCTACTAAAGCCTATAATTGCTTTGGGGGGGCAAATTTTATTTTTCTATTAAAGTAATTCAAATTAATCCCATTATGAGTTTGTGAATATTTTCATAAAATTGGATAGTTTCTTTAAGTGACTCAAAGAAATCTTAGAGGTTTCAAAATAAAGAATAAGAGGAGAACCAAGATGGCAGTATAGCGAAAGGCAGCATGTCGCTGCCACTCCGAGAGTTGGAGCTCGGCTGGCGGGAAGACTGCATCTTGAAAGGGAAAGTAGGGTAGCCCAAATTCAACAAAACAATGAGAACCAAAGTGCAGCAGAATGTGAGGCAGTGGAAAGAATGAAGGGTGGTAGGGAGCTCAAAGCATTTCACCTGGTGAGTGGAGAGCGGAGACAAAGGCACCATCTTGACTGAGCCACGTGGCTCCCGGAATCCTCCAGCAAAGAAACAGCTGATTCTTGTGAAACCAGCGATTATAGTCCACCATTGAAAGCAATAGACATCGGACCATGATGAAGCCTAAGTCAAACCAGATCCACGCCTAAAACGGTGACTACTGCAAAGGGTGGGACGCGAGCCTGAGCCCCCACAAAGAAAGCGACGTGGAGAGACATAGATGAGGCGGCCAGGCACAGGAGCACCCCAACACTGAGAAAACAAGCGGGTGAAACACGGCCCCCCTGGAGTAGCCTAGCACCGGCGCAGAACACCACAGCACTGAGGACATGGATGGACATGGCATGGCCTCCCCTGGAGCCGCCCAGCAATGAGAACACAGGTGAGTGAGATAAAGGGAGGCAGCGTGTGGCCGGCACTCCGAAACTCGGAACTCAGCTGGCGGGAAGACTGCTTCTTAACAAGAAAAGTGGGGCAGACAAAACTCAACAAAACAAAGAGAGCCAAAGAGCAGCGGAGTGTGAGGCAGCGGACAGAGCGGGGGGCTAAACAGAATTCCACGCATTTCACCTGGTAAGTGGAGAGCAGAGGTGAAGGCTCCATCTATGGGGGGCCACGCCTACACCATGACTCCCAGAGACCAACAGGAAAGAGACAGCAGATCCTTGTGAAACCAGTGACTATCTACCATTGAAACTGATCAACTCCGGAACATGAAGAAGCCCAAGTCAATCCGGACACGCATCTACAATGATGATGGTTTCAAGGGGTGGGCAGTGAGCCTCTGCTCCCGCAACAAGTGCGATGAGGAGAGACAAAGAAGAGGTGGCCATACACAGGAGCAGCCCAACTCTGAGAACACGAGTGGGCGAGCCATGGGCCCCCATGAGCAGTCCAACACCATCCTGGAACAACCCAGAACTGAGGAAACAGGTAGATGAGACATGGCCCCCTCCCCAGCAGCCCAGCACTGAGAACACGGGTGGATCAGCCCCAGCCCCGCCCCCAGAGACTCCCCACACTGGGAACGAGAGACAGGCAAACCCTCGGCCCCGCCCCCAGAGAACCCCTCCCCCGGGCGCTGGGGATGTGGGGTGGGTGAGCCCTTGGTCCCGCCCTCAGAGAACCCCTTTCCCCAGCGCTGGGGATGCAGGGCGGGCAAGCCCTTGGCCCCACCCCCGGAGACCTCCTGGTGCTGGGGATGCGGGGTGGGCGAGCCCTGGGTCCTGCCCCCAAGACCCTTCCCAGCACTGGGGATGCAGGGTGGGTAAACCCTTGGCCCCGCCCCTGGAGGACCCCTCCCCCAATGCTGGGGACGCGGGCAGGTGAGCCCGTGGTCCCGTCCCCAGAGAACCCCTCCCCCTGGCGCTGGGGACGAGGGGCGGGTGAGCCTTTGGCCCCACCCCCAGAGATCCACGGGGTGGGTGAGCCCTTGGCCCCGACCCTGGAGAATCCCTCACCCCTGCGCTGGAGACATGGGGTGGGGGAGCCCCTGACCCCGCCCCAAAGTACCCCAGTACTCAGGTCATGGGAGGATGAGCCATGACCCCACACAGGAGGGACTCCAGACAAAGAGAGAAAACTTCATATGAGTGAAGAAGGTGGACTAACTGGGGGAGGTGGGAGGTAAAGAGAGGGAAACAAACTGGTGCACAGGATGGACTTACACAAAGCTATCAAAGTCAACTACTATGCTAAAACAGGAAGGAGGGGGGAGGCGGGGGGGTGAGAATTGCAGGGGGCTAATTGACCGAGGAGCGCATGTATACATCAACCACCCTGAAATCCTTCAAGATGTATGATTGCAATGCACTAATAAAATAAAAAAAGAAATCTTAGAGTGCAGTGTGTAGAACGTATTTCCCACTGGGTTACTATTAAATGAGGTGGCACATCAGGGGAATGCCTACCCCTCACCCCTGAGCTCTTCATGTTTTCTTAGAAGGAAGGGAATTTCCATTCCACTCCCAAGGAAGGAAAAAGATGCTCCCATGTTCTCCCTGGCCCTTTGCTTTCTCCTCTCTGTGGAAAAGGACTGACTTATCTGGCCAGGAAGTTTGGGAGAAGAAATTGGGAATTCTTGGCTCTACCCCATCAGTTCTCTCTTTTCAGATCTGACTGTGCACAGGGGAGTTGTATCCTGGCCCTCTCTCCCCCCTCACTGCAATCTGCTGTGATAAACCTTCCCTTTCATTCATGTGTACCAAGCTCAAGCGCTTCCTGGTGATTTTACCACATAGAAGCCATTCGCACCTTCTCCTCTCTCATCAAACTTCCGACTTATCCTTCCCAAACCACATTTTACCAGCATAAAACCTTTCTTCTCTCTTTGCCGAGGCAATAGAAGCAATCAGCGAAGATTGCCATACATAATCTAGGAATACATCTATATCTAAACCCACATAGCTGCCTTCCTTCCACTAAAAGATGAACAGCCTGTGTTCTCATATAACACCAACCTCTCCCTTCATGCTCTGATCCCATTTCTTTCACCTTCCCAAGGGCATTTCTCCATTGATTCTCCCCCCTTTCTCTTCAATCATTATTATTATTATTATTATTATTATTATTATTCGGTAGTGAGAATTGAACCCAGGGACATTCTATCTCTGAGCTACACCTCCAGCCCTATTTTAGTTTTTATTTTGAAACAGGGTTTCACTAAGTTGCTGAGTGTCTCACTAAGTTGCCGGGGCTGGCCTTGAACCTACGATCCTCCTGTCTCAGCTTCCCAAGTACTGGGATTGTGGTCATGTTCCACCTGGATAAATAATTAATTTTTGTTGATCTATTTGATAATTCCCATTGGCATACAAATATGCTGTAATGCTTTCAAACAAAGGCTGTCTTTATCCCATATCTTCTACCAGCTCCCACCATTTCTCTGCTCCTCTTGACAGCAAAATTGCTCAGAAAAGTGGACTGCTTTCTGTGTCCCCACTTTTCCTCTCTTCCCACTTTCTTATGAATCTGCTTTGTCAGCCTTTCATCTCCATCACTCTACTTAATTTGTTCCAGTCAAAGTCAGAAATGTCTTCTCCATTGCTAAATCCAGTGGTGTATTTCAAGTCTTCCTTTAAGTTAAAAATTTTTTAATTAATTTTTGGTGTGTGGTACTGGGAATTGAATCCAGGGGAACTCCAGCCCTTTTTATTTTTTGTTTTGAAGCAGGGTCTTGCTAAGTTCCTGTGTGCTGGTCTCAAACCTGTGATCCTCCTGTCTCAGCTTTTAATTGACAAATAATAATGGTATATGTTTACGGGGTACAATGTAAAGTTTTGATCTATGTACACATTGTAGAAGGGTTCAATGAAGCTATTTGACATGTTACTTCATCCATTTATTTTCTTTTTTTGTGGTGAGGACAGTAGAGATCTATTTTAGCAGTTTGGTAAAATACACTGTTATTTATTGTGGTCACCATACATTGCACTAGGTCTCTAAACTTATATATCTGCAGTTTAACTGAAACTTTTATCCATTCATCAGCATTATCACTTTCCCCATCTCTCTTCCTCCTCCTTAGCCCCTGGAAACCCCTTTCTACACTCTGTTTCTAAGTATTCATCTATCTTGACCTATCAGAAGCATTTGGCACAGAGGACACCTTGTTCTCTCTCATCTTGGTTGCACCTTCTCAGTCTCTTTTGATAGATCCCATTCATTTTCCCAATTCTCTTTCTTCTTTCATTTCCCATTCCTAGATACTTTCCTTCACCTTCCACATTCAATCCGAAGTGACCTCATCCATTTCCAAGGCTCATGCACTATTCATTTGGGATGATGCCGCAATTGTTTTCTCCAGTCAAGCCCTCTCACCTGGACTGGAGACTTACACATCCTGGTGTTTACCCAATACCTACAGCTAGATGTCTAGGGGGCATCACATGCATAACATTGCTGCAAACACATTTATCCTTTCTCCTTTAGATCTGCTCATTCTGAGCCTTCTCCTTCACGGTAAAAGGCAGTTCCAGAGTTTCTCAGACAGAATACCTTGGCGTCATTTTTTACTCTTTTCTCTATCTTGGACCCTAACTTCAGTATGTTAGCAAACTCTGTGGGTTGCATATTTGAAATATATTGTATCTGTTTTTGATTAGAGAAACAGAACCACTGAGTTCTAGTAGTTTCTGAAAGGATTTGTTGTAGGGATTTGACCTTATAGAACAATGGTGGGAGCTGGTTAAGTGCTCTCAATAAGACTGTTGCTGTCACATTTAATACTGGATCATCAAGTCCATCGCCAGGTGGTTAGGAAAAGAAGTATATGTATATGTGCAGATAAATATCTCTGCCTACCAAGCTATCTACAGATATATATATATATATATATATATATATATATATATATATTTATGCACATCTTCTGCCCCTTAATCTTTAACAATAATCTTTTCTGACCCTCCTAATTGAAACTAATGAGAAAGGGAATTTTAGAAAGTGTAGTTCAGCTTAGGCAAGTTGACCAACTACCACAGTCCAATCCTAATGGCCATTTGAACCACTGGTGGAACACCCATGTTGGTTCCCTGACCTACTGACTAAAGATTGTTAGGATAGAAAAGAATAAGTGGAAGCCACCACAGAGCATCAATCCATTCCCTTCTAACCACATTCATTATTGCCACATGGCTCGAATGATCATTACCTCTCATCTGGACTAGTAATACTTGACTCCTGGACCGTCTGTAAGTAGCCAGAGTAATTTTGTGTGTGTGTGTGTGTGTGTGTGTGTGTGTGTGGCACTGGGGATTGAACCCAGGGGCATTCTACCTCTGAGCTACATCCCAAGCCCTATTTTATTTTTTATTTTGAAACAGGGTCTCAGTAAATTGCATAGGGCCTTACAAAGTTGCTGAGGCTGGCTTTGAACCTTCAGTTCTCCTGTCTCAGCCTCCCAAGTACTTGGATTACAAGTGTGTGCCACCATGCGTGGCTCAGAGTGATCTTTTTAAAAAGGTAAATGAGTTCACGTCATTTACCTGCTCCAGATACTCCAACGACTATTAAGTAAATCCAGTGTTTCTATCTCTCACATGGTATACTTATTAGTTGATTGCCCATCTCCCCACCAATTAGATGTAAGCTCCTGAGTGAAGTGAATTTGTTTTGTTCACTGGTGAATCCTCAGCACCGAACACAGTATTAATCAATAAATATTTAGTGAGAGAATGAATGCAGGGAAGGTATGCAGTTGTCCATTACTGTCTGTGGATAAATTTAGTACAGAGCAAAGTGTTAGGGAAGGCACTGAGGCCAAATATTTAAGTCACATTCTCTATTCTAGCTTTTATCAGTAATGAAGTTCATGCTTTGATCTCTGTCAGATACTTGCATCTAATGAGGTAGGGAAGTGGAAAGAGCATGGCTACACTCACAGTTTCAGAAAAAATTGAAATAAATGTAAATATTTCATTTTAAAAAATTAGCCAGGTGTGGTGGCACATGCCTATAAACCCAATATTTGGGAGACTGAGACAAGAGGATCCTAGGTTCGAGGCCAGCCTCAGCAACTTAGCAAGACCCTCAGCAACTTAGTAAGACCTTGTTTCAAGAATAAATAAATCAAAAGGGCTGAGGGTGTAGCTCAGAGGTAGAATGTTCCTGGGTTCAATCCCCAGTGCCCCCCCAAATTCAAATTAATTTCCAGACTGTACTTAAATCATGAAACATACATATTTATGGGGTACTATGTGATGTTTTGATATATGTGCATGATGTGTAATGTTTAAACAAGTTAAACATATCTATCTCCTCATTTATTTATGGTGAAAACATTCAAAATCCTTTCTGCTAGCTTTTTGAAATATATTATACATTATCATCTACAGTCACCCAATTATGCAATAGCATGCCAGAACTTTGTGCTCCTTTCATATTTATTTATTTATTTATTTATTTATTTATTTATTTATTTTTTGCGATACTAGGGATTGAACTCAGGGGCATTCTACCCCCAAGATACACCCCCAGCCCTATTTTTTATTCTCTATTTTGAAACAGGGTCCCACTCAGTTGTGGGGGGGCCTCACAAAGTAGCTGAGGCTGGCCGGGAACCCAGATCCTCCTGTTTCAGCCTCCCAAGTACTGGGATTGCAAGCGTGCACCACCACGCCCGGCTCTTGCTCCTTTCTATTACTGAGAACCATTGATCACTTTCCCCCTATATCTTCCTCTCCCTACTCTCCCTAGACTCTGAGAGTCATCGTTCTACTCTCAACTTTCACGAGAGCCTCTTTTTTAGATCTCACATACGAGAGAGATCTTTTGGTGCTTGTCTTTCTGTGCCTGGCTTAATTCACTTAGCATAATGACCTCCAGTTCCATCCATGTTGTTAGAAGTTTCAGGATTTCATTCCTTTTTATGACTGAACATTTTTTGTGTATATGTGCCATATTTCCTGCATCCATTCATCTGTTGATGGATACTTTGGGGGCTTCCATCTCTTGGCTATTGAGAATAGTGCCTCAACGAACGTGGGACTGCCCATGTCTCATTGACAGACTGATTTCATTTCCTTTAGGTATATACCCAGAAGTGGGATTGCTGGATCATTGCTAATTCTGATTTCTACAATGGCTGCACCAATTGACATTCCTATCAACAATGTGAAGGGGTCCCTTCTCATCACAGCCTCACCAGGATTTGTTATCTTTTGTGTCTTTCATAGTAGCCATTTTTACTGCAGTGAAGTGATATCTTCTTGTGTTTTATTTTTTGTAGTACTGGGGATTGAACCTAGGGGCATTCTACCTCTGAGCTACACCCCCAGCCCTATTTTTTATTCTTTATTTTGAAACAGGGTCTCACTAAGTTGCAGCGGGCCTCACTAAGTAGCTGAGGCTGGCCACAAACCCCGATCCTCCAGTCTCAGCCTCCCAAGTACTGGGATTACAAGCGTGCACCACCACGCCTGGCTTCATTGTGGTTTTAACATGCATTTCCCTGCTGATAAATGATGCTGCTCATTTTTCACATATTGTTGGCCATTTTAGAGTTTTCTGCTGAGAAATGTCTATTGTCCAATATAAAAATTTGGGCAAATATTTGGATATATATATATCCCAAATATTTAAATGGGCAATATATATTGGGCTAATGTTTAGGGAGCTATTCTTTCAGGTCTTATGCTAAGCTCACTGAAGTTCTGAATTTTCAGAGAACCTCTTGAACTTCCCCACATTCTACATTGGAGTACAGTCCAAGCCCACATGGAAAGAATGGAAATTTTAACACTGGGAGTTTTAAACTCTCAAAAGTGCTGGAACTTAATTTCTAGTCACCAGAACTCAGGTTCCTTGGGGCAAATAAGTATAGTCCTCCCTTAATTTGAATTTACTGCCAAGTGTTTTCTTGTTTCCCATAATCTAAGGAAGGGGTCCCCACAGTATGTTGTACATAGGAGGAAGATGGCTAGGGAGGAAAAAAAGGTTCAGCAATAGTCAGTGCTTTGAATTCAGCCTGCAAAGCATTTACTATATCTAAAATATTGTTTTCTTTTTATCCAGTATGCATATACCTTCTGCTTTCAGAATACCTTGACAATTGCAGTCAAAGAGACAGAAAGGATGCACATTCTAAAATAAAATTGCATTCATAAGTCATTTGTATCAGCATATAATAAATCTCCACCAAAGTCAGTTATTACTTTCCTTGTCTCAAAAGCACTGCACATTTTAATTGCTGATAAGCTATACAACTGAAAAAAAGGACATCTAATCCAATCTAAATTCCTTTCCAAGGGGCTCAATCAATGATGTTGCTAAGAAAATGGAATAGAAAAACTGTTCACCTTGTAGTCATTATTGCGTTTTCCGCACTGAGACTTCTGGTTTGGTTGCCATTGAGGGGTTTTTCTTTGAAAATGTAAAAATCAAGGTAACAGTTTATTGTCAGACTTTTGTTGCTATGGAAGTATTCATTATCGTGGACCATCTACTGCAAAGGAAACAAATAGAATTAGTGGAGGCATAAATGGAATATGAACTGGTGACCCCCAACACTGCAGAGAGAACGAGTTCCCTTCCTTGCCTTTCTCAATAGATTGTGCAGAACAGATCTGTGCATTCTCACATAGCATTTAGAGGGGACACCTGTCAGCAAAGCCCAGGGGAGCTAAGCCAGCATGAGACTGCCTGCTAATGCTCACATAGGGCTTCAGTCTAGAGAGTGGAAAGGCAGAGACAACAACAACAAAAAAAAAGATGAAAAGTTTGGATATCTGGTTTGGCAGAGTGCATATGAGCAGAGAGGCTGGGCTTTGCATCTTTAGGAACTTCAAGCAAATGATGCAAGCATTTTCTAGGTCTTTGAATTGGATCCAGGCAACATATGAGACATGTAATAAAGCTGACATGAAAGATTGGTTCCTCTCATTAGCAACTGCCTCTGAAATAATTCAGACATCATCCCATTCACTTCTTCTAAGTTCCCAAGTCTGCGTTATCGTCTTATCTGGCTCCTGATCACTGGCTGTCAATACCAATCTCACCGTAAATCTTAGACCTTAGTTCTTATCTGCTGGTCCTGAAAAGCCACTTGAGTCGTGTTTTTGGATTTCTCTGTTGAACAAGGTTCTGGAACTCAACTTTTAGTTAGTGCAGCTCCAGAATTTCTATATGAGAAAGTATAAGAGTAGAAAGAGGGTGGGTAATCAGGGCATCCCAAGCTTTCCCTATAAAATAACCTGCAAAGAGGTTGCTTGTTGCAACTGTGAAGAGTTGCGTGTACCTGGCAAGCACATTGTTTTTACTCAGCTTGTTAGTTGTATTTATTTATTTATTGTACTGGGGATTGAATCCAGGGGCATTCTACCTCTGACCTCCACCCCCAGCCCTATTCTTATTTATTATTTTGAAACTGGGTTTCATTAAGTTGCTGAGGCTGGCCTTGAATTTGTGATTCTTCTGTCTCTGCCTCCCAAGTACTGGGATTACAGGCATGTGTCACAGTATCCAGGTTCATTGTAGAGTAATTAAAGCGCAAGTTTTAGAAAGATATTTTAAGCATAACTACCATAAAATTAGTAAAATATCCTTACAAAGAATGTGAGTTGTTCTTAATATTTGTGATGGCTTAGAAAACAACCGTTAATGGATGCTATATGGGAGAGGAGAATAAAATCCTGGCATTGCTCTAAACTGCCATTTTTAAGCACTACAGCTTCTAGTAACTTGTTCTCCAGCCCAGTTCCCTTAAGTAACCACCAGAGGGTTCTGACACTTAGAACTGCCAGCTGCATTAGAATTGGCAGGGTATACTGCCTATACACAAAACCTATAGCATCTCAGTTAGAGCTCTTGTAGTTACGAGTGACAGAAAATCCAGTACGAGTTGGCTTTAAGGGAAGAGGAATTTGTCTACTAGACACACATAATGGGGCAGTCCTAGCTTCAGGCTTACTTGGCTTGAAGGGCTGAGCATGCCCTCTGTCTGTCCTACAGTACCACTCTATTCCACAGGTTGATGTGATTTTTAGACAGGCTCTCATATTACAGAGGTGTGATGACCACAGAGGTTCCAACTTTACATTCTCACCCTGAAGAGGCCAGGGATGATTCCCACCAAAGGTGGGAGAATCTGGGCTCATCAAATGTGATTGAGATGATCTTCCTGGAAGACTGGGGAAGAGTATTAGATAGCAAAAGCAAAAGTACAATGGCCCGTCTCACACGACTCAGTGAAACTCCTACATTGAACCTTTCCTACCTTATCTTTCCGCCTTGGTCTTAATTTACAAGTAAAGTGTTCTACATTTCTCCCTCCCTCTAAATAACGATAATGCATGATATAGGATGTGTATGATATTGTATTCCGAGCCTTGGACACCTGTCTTAGCCTGTCATTTTTAATTAACTGAATATATTGTATTAAATAATGCCTGGTGGTACAATCAAAAGACCCAGAAATGTCTTTTTTTATACACAGTAGGCATTTATCTCTTGGTAACATAATAATTTAAGGAAGGTGTTCCTAGTTGGCTCTCACTCATGCAGTAAATTGGGAAGCCAGACTCCGTCCTTCTGGTGACACCACCATCCCAGGGACTTGTGGCCACATGACTCTTCCTGGTAGGAAGGAACAAAGAGATATAGAAGGCACAGGTATTTCTTAAAAGCCTTGGCCCCAAAGTGGAACTCTTCCACTCACATTTCATGTGAGAACTAGTCATAAGGCCATGTGTAGTTGCTCACGGGTTTGGGAACACAGTTCCTAGTCATCTCTACATGGACACTGTGTGTGTCACAGCGTGCAGAAAAGTGCAAAGGACACACCGTCTGTTTCTTTAGAAGGTAAAGCTGATTTGCATATACACATAGCACATAGAAGACAACAAAAATAGTGAAAGTTAATGATTATGGGAACTCAGAGGCGGGAGATACAATTCATTTTAAAAAGCAGAGCATTTGGGTGTTGTTTCAGATTTTAACCTCCGGAGTGTAGGGTATATGACGGGTTCAAATGCCTGGGCATCCTGCCATGCCTCAAACTACACACAGACTGAAGCTTAGTCTTCAGTCTGCTTCCAGGTCATCTTACGTCTCCTTTCTCAGGGAAGGTTCTGCTTCTTTGGAGCTCCCCATGTGCCGGCTACCAAGGCCTGCTTCTGACAGGCATACATGAATAGTCAGCAGGTGCTCCGGGGACATATCTGCCTGTCGTCTCTGACCTTTCCTTTTTTCTCCTATTAGCCCTATTCTTGGACCTCTTCCTGAGCTCAGTTTCCTTTCCTATATGCTATATGGGAGAGGAGCCTGTCCTATATAGACAGGCTCTCATATTACAGAGGTGTGATGACCACAGAGGTTCCAACTTTACATTCTCACCCTGAAGAGGCCAGGGATGATTTTCACCAAAGGTGGGAGAATCTGGGCTCATCAGGACTGTCACTCTGACTCCAGTTTCCTTTCCTTCTTCTCAGATCAGTGCTTTGAGGATCACATGGCGTCACACGCAGATCCACCATTCTCTTCAATAAACCAGCAGCGAGATGATATTGCACAGCCATTATTTAGAACGAGACTCTTAAACTATGGCGTGAGGATCTATCTCATCATATTGAAACAAATTAGACTTTTTCAGGATTATAATCTGTTAAGTATTTCACTATCTCCTCCAAGATCACACTTAAAAAAAGCCCAAAGACAAGTAAATATATCATTTCAGATTTTAATGTAGAGTGTTATTTTTTTGAAAAGTGGGTCTCAGCTGCTGTCAACTTTAATGCATTTATGCCCTTCCTATAGGTGCTATTTACTCAAAGACAATTTTTTCTTAGAAAAATTTCATAATTCCAAAATAAGGGCAGGGCTTCATATCCGTCAGATGGGAACTGTTTGCAATGTTATATTAAGAGAGCAAACACTAAAGTATGTTTAGGTTTAAGCCCTTAGCTCCAACTACTTTATAATCTCTAGCAGAGAAGGGAACCATAAGTGAATGCATATTAAAATTATTAAAATCAACTGGACATGGTGGTACATGCCTGTAATTCCAGTACTTGGGAGGCTGAAACAGGAGGATTGCAGGTTCATGACCATCCTCAGCAACTTAATGAGTCCCTCTGCAATTAGTGAGACCCTGTTTCAAAATAAGAAATAAAATAGGGCTGGGGGTGTAGTTCAGAGGTAGAATGCCACTGGGTTTAATCCCAAGTACCATAAAAAATTAAAATAAAGAACAGGCTTTTATAATTGTAGAAATCTCAAAGTTGGAAAATCCTTTTATCTGATCCATTGAAATGCTGAATCATCTGATTGTATGATTGTATAGCTTTCCTTTTAGCAATCTTTGCTATTCCAGCCCTAGAACTTTTGTTTCCAAGACGTTTTAAAAGTGGCATGAATGGAATTAAGGAGGTGAGGGTGTGCTCCTTGTGGGAAGCTGTGGGTAGTGTGAGAAAGCAGTGAAAATAATGAGGGAAACCCAAACAAACAAACAAACAAACAGACAGACAGACAGACAAAGAAACGAAGAGGTGGTTTGGGAAGAGCTGGATTTTAGAAGAACTGGAGACTGTTATATAATTTGAAGACCTCTCTTCAAGAAAAGGAATATAAAACTATAAATGCTGTGCCTAATTACATATATGTATATGTGAATTTTATCTAGAATGAGGGAAGAATCACAAGTTACAAATTTTAAAAAGATGGCAAACACAAAAAGTCACAGAACAAAGAAAAATAATGTTATTATATGATACCTTTCAAATACTTTTCTACCTATATTTTTGACCCTGGGATATGTCTTCATATGAATGACATTTGTCATAAAAGATAATTCTGCATTTTTCTCCTAAAATAATTATTTGAAATTTATTTTGTATTAACAGCTGAGAGGCCTAAAATATGTAACTTTAGACTCTATTTTCTGTGCTACCACAAGTTTATACTATATAATCATAGAGATGTAGATAAATTCTATTTAAGTAATTTCCATCAAAAATTGTCCTATGGATTTATGTTTACACACACACTGTGTTGTTGACAGACAAAAGTTTCCATCTCCATAAGATGTTGATGCAGAACATATTCTTTATTTAAAATTTCCATGTATTACCACTGAAAGGATTTTTTACTGACTGCCTCTGGCTCCAAGGACTTCAAACTTTTAAAATATCCATTACCCACATGGGTGCTGTGGCTATTGTAACACCACTGTACCAGAATGGCAAGGGGCAAGTCATAGTGGGGAAAGACAGTTGTCTCAAGTCAAAGAAGTTAAAACATCTTAATTTTACGAATTAAGAAAGCACACCCACACATACACATATTGTTAGTGCTATATCAGTCAGGATTTAGCCAGAGAATCAGAATCAGAAGGATGTATCTGTTAGTCAGCTTCTCATTGTTGTGACCAAAATACCTGACAAGAACAACATCGAGGAGGAAAGGTTTGTTTTTGGCTCATTGTTTCACAGGATTCAGTCCATGGTCTTCTGACTGCATTGTTCTGGGCAGGAGGAGAGGCAGAACATCGTGGCGGAAGTACATGGTGAAGGAAAGCTGCTCAGCTTATGGCAGCCAGGAAGCAGACAGGGGAACGGGGAGAAAAAGGCCAGGAGAAGACAACCCCCTCCAGGACACACCCCTAGTGACCTACTTCCTCCGACTAGGTCCCACCTCCCAATAGTCCATTCAGTTATCAATGGAATGTATTAATCTATTAATGAGCTCAGAGCCCTCATGATCCAATCATTGCACAAAAATCTCTCCTTTGAACCTTGCTGCATTGGGGACTAGCTTTCAACACATGAGCCTTTTGAGGGCCATTCCAGGTCCAAACTATACCAATATATCCTGAGTTTATTGCCAGGAATTGATTTACATGCATGATTGAGGTGAGCTGCAATGCTCTGGGTAGGCTGGAAGTCTCAGGCACAGCAAATACTGCTTTGATGAGTTAAATGTCTTTATCAGGGAAGCCTCTGCTCTGCTCTTAAGGCTGTTCAGCTGATCAAATCAGACCTCTACAACTTATCTAGAATAGTCTCTGCTACATTAAGTCAATTGATTATGGACTTTAATCATACCTACGAAATATTTTCACAGCAACACCTAGGTTAATATTTGATTGAATTCCTGTTGATCATAGCCTAGCTCAGCTGACAAATGAAACTTACCATCGTAGGGATGTTCCCAGGTTTCAAGGTGGTCCATGTAAGAGAGGGCCTCAAGGCTTAAACTGCACTCACTTCTGTTGAACCTACACCTGGAGAAGGAAGAGAATATGAGGAGTGAGTAGAGAAGACCATCGAGGACAGTTCCACAATTTTGGATCAGATATGTCTTGCAGACCCACTTTTAAATCTTGGGCTTGCTTTATGAGATGTGGTCTTGTCATATTGTCCAGGTTGGTCTCAAACTTCTGCCTCAGCATTCTGAGTAGCTGGGACTACAGGCATGTGCCACCATACCAGGATTTTCTGGATTATTTACTTCACACATTTATGAAATGGTTTTAGGGATCTATCTAGATTGACTTTATAAAAGGATTACATTGGATTATTCTGGGTGATTCAATGTTACCCCTGAGGAATGGTCATATGATACAATACATTACACAGTAGGAGCATAAATAGGGCTATTTGCATCTATTAATACATACCTGAGAATAATAAGGGTCAATGCCTATAAAAAGCGAATTTATGTGAAACGTGTTAGTTCTTAATGATCACAAAGTTTTCTAACTGGGTCTTTGTTTTTAAAAGGATAAAGGTTTTGAGATATCAAGAAGGTAATAACAATTGCTGAATTGTTTAAGCTCACGCTTTTTCAAAATCAATTATTCTACTGCATTTTATTATTGAGTTAAGAAAAAGATTACTTTAAAATAAATAACAGAGGCATGCATAATACTTTTGAGATACTGGATATTGGGGGAGAGGCACTTAATAAGGTTGGTTTGTTTTATTTTTGTAGAGTCTAGTCAGAGTGCTGTTTTAAAAGAGCCAAAGAAATACTTAAAAGTGGCAGTGTTCAATATGTTTAAACCTTGGCTTTGAAATGTTGGCAAAAGTGTTTGGAGGATTAAATTTTGTGCCTTTTGTCCAAGGGTGAATAGGCTCTGCTACTTCATGGGAAGGAACACCATCACTGTGTTCTAGAGCGTGTCGGTGGATCTGTAGGGGTATTCATCCCATCGATTCCTTTATTTTGCCAGAGTTTATTTAGCTTTTGCCTTAGGTTATGTCTACCACTGTTAACTTTTAAATATTGGACTTTTTCTTAAGGCTACATAGACACATATTTACAACTGTTTGGGGAGAAGAAACTATGTACATACATACATATATCACCACATCCAGATTACGACCTTTCACTCCATCTATATTCCAAGCATTTCTTTACTGGAGGCTACATATCACAGACACACATCCCAGGTTTTGCAAGATGGACAGGGAAGGAATAGTTTGGCTTGATAGCCATCTTTCAGAGATTATAAAAAAGAGATGCCCCCAAGGTGAAAAGATCCCAGTGGAGTGGGAGTGGTAAGGATAGGCAATAGTGTGCTGGTAGGCCAGCTTAAAAAAAAAAAAAAGAAAAGCCCTGATTTCATAGTGCTTGCCAATTTCCCAATCACAGCTGGGTGTGGTGACTCAAGCCTGTAATCATAGTACTTGGGAGACTGGGACAGGAGGATCACAGGTTCAAGACCAGCCTCAGAAACATAGTGAGACTCTAACCAACCTATCGAGACCCTGTTTCAAAATGAAAAATAAAAAGGGCTGGGGTGCAGCTTAGAGGTAGAATGCCCCTGGGCTCAATCCCCGAGCACCACAAGAAACAAAACAAAAAACACTTCTCATGGTGAATTTCAACCTAACAATGGCTGGCTCTGAATATCCTAAATATTTAACAATCGGAGCCAGCAACAGCCGGCTCCAGGGAGCAGCAGCATGCCACTATTCATTTTTTTCTCTAATTAATTCAACAAACATTTATTGAGTATCTACTATGTGTTGCCCACCATGCTATATCTTTATGAGACTAAATAGGTTAATTAAGTTAATTACTATGACCTGGTCCACCAGGAAATTTATCTCTCCTTTTGTCTTGAAATGAAGAGTTACTTAAAAATTGGAATGCAGAACTCTGGGACAAATAAAGACCTGGAAAATTGATACCAGCTCATGTAGTAGGATATGGAAACTTTCATGGGTAACATTCAAGAATACATTGCAATGAGTACGTGGTTGTCATTTTGTTTTGCTATCATACATGAATTTCCTTGAACCCCATCTCTGCTGATTTTGATTTCACTTTTTTTTTTTTTGCGGTACCGGGGTTTGAACGCAGGGGCGTTCTACCTCCGCGCTACACCCCCGGCCCTATTTTTTTATGCTTTACTTTTGAAACCGGGTCTCACGAAGTTGCGGAGGGCCTCACTAGGTAGAGAGAGAGAGAGAGAGAGAGAGAGAGGAGAGAGGAGAGAGAGAGAGAGAGAGAGAGATCGCGCGCGTGCGCATGCGTGCTGAGGTTGGCTGCGAACCCGGATCCTCCGGTCTCCGCCTCCCAAAGTACTGGGATTACAAGCGTGCGCCACCACGCCCGGCTTTTTGATTTCACTTTAAAAATACTACTAGCCAGGTAAAGTGGCCCATACTGGTTGCCCCAGCTACTCAGAAGGCTGAGGCAGGAGGATCACAAGTTCTAGGACAGCCTGGGCAACTTAGCAAGAGCCTCTTTAAAAAAAAAAAAACTGAAAAGGGCTGATGTATCTCAGTGTAGAGTGCTGGCCAGTGCTGTGGTTAGGGTCTGGAGGGTCCCCCGCAGGGACATGCCTAGAAAGCTTTGTCCCCAATTCAGCAAGGTCAGCGGTGGTGCTTTTGGAAGGTGATTGGCTCATGAGGGCTTGGACCCCATCAGTGGAGTAATCCATTGGTAGCTGGATGGACTATTGGAGATGGCAGACACTGTGGGATGTAGAAGAGGTGGGTCCTTGGGGGTGTGCTGCTGGGGACTCTATCTTGTCCCTGGCCCCATTCTTCTCTCTCTCTGCTTCCTGGCTGCCATGAGGTAAGCAGCTTTGCCCTGTCACTTCCTTCGGCCATGATGTCCCCTCTCTCCTCAGGCCCAAAGGCACAGAGCCAGCCAACCTTGGACTGAAACCTTCAGCCAAAATAAAGCTTTCCTCCTCTAAGTTGTTTCTCTCGGGTACTTTGTCCCAGTAATGTAAAGCTGACAATTACACTGAGTATGCTCAAGACCTTGGGTTCAGTCCTCAGTACTGAAGAACAACAATAGCAACAACCATAACAAAACAAAAACTACTCTCCAATCATTAATTTGATTTTCTTGGTGTATAAAAATAAACCTAGGAATCAATTCTTGATGCAGGGAACTCTTCCTATTCCAGCATTCCTGGTGAAATCCTTGGGTTGGTTGGCAATTATTGGAGACAGAAAGCATTTCCCCTTCTCCCTGTTTCTGCCTCTGTTCATAGGCAGGGGAGTTCTTGTGAGCTCTTTCTTTGTTTACCATTACAATAATTTCTTTACATAGGAAGAAGAGTTCTAAACCTGATTCACTGGAGTCTGATCACTGTGCTAAGATCAGTCTCTCTCATACTGGGATTCTAACCCAGGTGCACTCTACCTCTGAGCTACACCCCCAGCCATATTTTATTTTTCATTTTGAAACAGGGTCTCACTAGGTTGCTGAGGATGGTCCCAAACCTGCAATCCTCCTGTCTCAGGCTCCCAAGTACTGGGATTAGATGTGTGCACCATGATGCCCAGCTGGCACAGTTTCTTGATCTCTTAAATGCTGCTAGATTTAAGTGATAATCAAATAAATTGGACAATGTCCTCACAAAAATCAGAAGATGGGGGTAGATGAGGTGAACCTAACCTTCTTATACTTCTGTCTGATTGGGTTAGTGAATCTGATGTTGGCTTTGCACACCATCCTGCCCTCTAAAAATTCTTGGCCTATAAATTATTCCTGATAGTCCTTTATGACCTTTCTTATGTCTGTGAGTTTAGTTGTCATGTCTCCTCTTTCATTTCTGATTTTGTAAGTTTTAGTCTCTTTGCTTTTTTCTTAGTCTTTCTAAAGGTTTTTCAATTCTATCTTCTCAAAACACTAACTTGTAGTTTTCTCATTTTTTAAAAAAATTTATTCTTTTTATTTATTTTTGTTCTAATCTTTGTTTTCTTCTGCTAAGTTTGGGCTTAGTTTATTCTTTTCATAGCCCCTTGAGATGTGAAGTTAGGCTGTGTAATTCTGATCTTCTTTTATAGTGTAGGCATTTATCACTAAAAATTTCTTTCTTAGTACCACTTTTCCTGCATGCAAAGATCACCAAATGTCTTACACTGTGATTTTGCTTTATTTTTTCTCAAGATATTTTCCAATGTCTCTTTATTTCTCTTTTGAGCCAAAGCTTGTGTATTGTTTAATTTCTGTGTGTTTGTGAATTTTCTTTTTCTGTTATTAATTTATTTTGGGTGGGATAGGTACTTGGGATTACTTCAGTTTTCTGAAATTTATCAAGACTTATTATGAGCCAGCATGTGGCCATCCTGAAGAATGTTCTGAGCATGCTCGAGAAGAACATGTATGCAGCCATGGTTGGGCACAATGTTCTGTACATATCTCTCAGGTCCTTTTTGTCAATAGTGTTATTTAAGACTGCTGTTTCCATGTTGATTTCCTGTCAGGATGATCTATCTACTTTTGATATGCCTGAGGTCTTAATTTATAGAGGTGAATGAGGGATGGCATGGGGAAGCTAATGTCACTGAAGAAAGGGTTTTCTAATACTTAATGTACTACACTTCATGTCATTAAAATGTCCATATAACCTAAT
Organism: Glis glis; assembly: GCA_004027185.1. NCBI lineage: Eukaryota > Metazoa > Chordata > Mammalia > Rodentia > Gliridae > Glis > Glis glis. The sequence continues at coordinate 35,270 of PVJS01007667.1, read as the reverse complement.
GCAATATGCAGATTCTCCATCAAGAGCAAAATGACATTATTTGGAGAAATAGAAAAACATTCTAAAATTATATAAAACCATGAAGGACCCTGAATGGCTAAAATAATCTTGGGAAAGAAGAACAAAGGTGAAGGCATCATACTTCTCAACTGTAAAACATATTACAAGGCCACAGTGATCAAAACAGTATGGCACTGGCAGAAAGACAGACATATAGAACAATGGGACAAAATAGAAAACTTGTATGCTTTGGATCTGGAATGTTCCCCAAAGTTTCATATGTTGACAGTTGGTCCTCAATGCAGCAATGTTCAGAGTAGGGACAATTAGGAATTATTAGATCACAAGAGTTCCACCTTTATCAGTGGATTCATCCACTGATAGCTGAAGGGACTACTGCGAGGTGGTGGAAACAGTAGAAGGTGGAGTGTGGTAGAAGGAAGTGGGTCACTGAGAGTGTGCCCTGGAAGGGTATTCCCGGCCCCTGGTCCCTTCTTCTCTTGCTTCACTTCCTGGCTGCCATGAGCTGAGCAGCTTTCCTCTGCCACACCCTTCTGCCATGATGTTCTATCTCACCTCAGGCCCGGAGCAATGGAACCAGGGGACCATGGAATGAAACCTCTGAAACCTTGAACAGAGATAAATCTTCCCTCGTCTAAGTTGTTTTTCTTAGATATTTGTCACAAGGATGAAAACCAGACCGACAAAGAAAATCTAGAAATAAACCCACACACACATGTGGTGAGATGATCGTCCACAAAAGTGCTAAGATTATAAAATGGAGAAAGGATCACCTTTTTAACAAGTGATGTTGAGGAAACTGGTCTGCGCATGCAAAATAACTAAATTGGACTCACCCTTACCTTATGCTGTACACAAAAATCAACTAAAAATGAATTAAAGACTTAAACCTAAGACCCCAAAGTATAAAAAACTCCTAAAAGAAAACCCAGGGGGATGCTTTCTACCATTGAATTTGACAATGATTTCTTTGATGCAACACTCAAAGCATAGGAGACAAAATCAGTAATAATAATTAATAACAACAACAACAACAACAATAATAATAATAATAATAATGAGGAGGAGGAGGACAAGGAGGAGGAGGAGAAGCAATACTAAAAGGATTACATCAAACAAAACCATCTTCAGCACAACACAAGCATTCCATTCAGTGAAAGATGACAAACCCTATGAGTACATTTACATGTCATTCTCGAGGAGATAACTGCTATAGTTTACACGTTGCATATTCCTCAACAGCCTATGTGTTGAAGGTTTGATCCCCAGCTTCTGGCGCTATTGGGAGGTGGTGGAAAGTTTAGGAGGTGGGGCCTAATGGAAGGAAGTTACATTGGTAGTGTCCCTTGCAGGGGATTTGGGACTCGAGCCCCTTCCTGTCTCTTTGTTTGCTCCCCAGCAGCTAGGAGGTGAATAAGCCTCCTCTGACAACAGGGCCAAGTGACTGATTGAAATGTCTGAAACTGTGAACCAAAATGAACCTTCCCTCTTTTTAAGTTGATTATCTCAGATATAATGTCACAGTAACACAGCAACTGAGAAGAGATCAGTGTTTACCAAGTATTTGGGATGTGAGCAGGGTGTTTCTACAAAGGATGTTAGTAGCATGAGGAGGTTTTGGGAGAGAGAACTGTTCTGTATCTTTGTAGTAGTGGTTCTATGAACCCATCGTTGTGTTAAAATTCATAGACCTGTAATAGAAAGAAGGTAAATTTTAAAAATAGAAATTCCGGTTATGAAAGTTTTCCCTTTGATTTTTTTTCCCTTCTCAATCAGACAGCAGATCTATTGATCCAATTTCCCTTGCTGGCAAACTTCTCAACAGAATATTGGACATCAGAACTTCCCAAACTGGTTTATTCAGGGAATAGGTTCCAAGAGGAATTAATAGCTTTGATGAAGAAAAAAAAGTAACTTTCCCAGCTCAGTCAAACAGGTTTCTTTCCTATTTTGGTTTAACCAGGCATTTGCCAGATTCTATTATATGCTTTTGTCTATTGTGGAGCTCTAAGAAAATAATCTATTATGCAACATTACCCAAGTTTCTATGACCAGATCACCTGTTCTTGGAATATTTATTAATACCCCCTTGTGGTATGGGTTATTAGGTCAGGCCATTATTACAAAATACCACAGACTGATTCAATCAACAAAGTTAATTTCTTAAGAGCTCTGGAGGCATGATCAAAGTGCTACAGACTCAGGTCTGTAGTGAGGACCTTCTCTTCCTGGCTGTAGTCAGTGTCCTTTCCCCATGCACGCTCAGAGACTCTTTCTCTTCCCCCTCTTGTAATGGCCTTGAACCCACTAGATACCTCTCAACGGCTCTCCCTCCAAATGCCATAACAAGGGAGAGCTAGGACTTCAATGTATGAGTCGGGGGGGGGGCACTCACATTTATTCCATAACACCAATGTTCTTTGGGCTACAATTTAAGAATTCTGATTACTGTTTTGGAAATAATCTTTATTGGCATATAATTCATAGATGATTATAAGTACACATCTCAATGAGCTTTTATCCATGTTAACAGTCATGGAACCCCAACCAAAACCAAGATAGGAAATAGTTCCATTGACCCAAAGTTTCCTGATGTCTTTGTGCTCAGTCACCTTCCCCCCAACCTGGGGTTCCTGGAAAGCATTGATCTGCTTTCTGTCGCTATCATTTTTTCCTTTTCTTAGAACTTCATATTAATGGATTTTTTTTTACCATATGGGCCTTTTTATGATCAGCTTCTTGAATTTAGCCTAATGGTTTTGGGTTCATGATGTTGTTCTATGTTTCTGTATCCCTCCCACACCCACACCTTTTGTTAGTTCGTGCACCACTGTTTTCATTTTATTTTGAGACAGGGTTTGGCTAAGTTGCCCAGGATGGGCTTGAACTTGCGATCCTCATGCCTCAGCCTCCCAAATAGCTGGAATTACAGGACTGTGCCACCTTGGCCAGCTTCGGTTTTGGTTCTTATGAGTAAAATCTTCTAGAGACATTTGCTTAACAGGCTTTTCATAAACATACATTTTTATTTCTCTTAAAATAAACTTAGGTGTGAGATTGCTGGCTTGTATGATAAGTGTATGTTTAATTTTTATTTATTGTATATATATATTTATCAGGTACTTTGTAACATTACATCATATTGGGGTACAGAGTGTTAGAAAAATGCATGCACACCCTCTTGTTGCCCTCCCCAGCAGGTCCCCCCCCACCCCACAAGTCTTTGAGATTGGAGTTGGCAATTTTGCATATGTTCATAGCATTATTTATACTATTGCATTATTTATGACTTAATTCCCCCCTTTCCCTAATTACCCTCATCTTCCCCTGGAGTCTATGCTCATCTATCTGATGTTGCCCTTATTGCCAAATATCTCTCAGGTTCCACATATAAGAGAGAACATCTACTTGTTCTTTGGGACTGGGTGTACTCTATAAATTCTCAATTTCCATCCATTTTCCTGAAAATGGTGTAATTTTGTTTTTTATGGCTGAGTAAAATTCCATTGTATGTATATACCAAAGTTTTGTAATCCATTCATCTGTTGACAGACACCTAAGCGGGTTCTATAATTTGGCTATTGTAAATTGTGCTGCTATGAACATAGATATGCATGTATGATTATAATAGTCTGATTTCATTTCCTTTGGGAAGATGCCCAAGAGCATTATCGCTAGGTCATACGGTAGTTCCATTCCCAATCTTCTAAGAAACCTCCACACTGATTTCCAAAGTGGTTGTACTAGTTTGCAGTTCCACCAACAGTGTCATAGGGTTCCGGTTTCCCCACATCCTCGCCAGCATTTATTACTGTTTGTTCTTGATGACTGCCATCCTAACTGGAGTGAGATGGAATCTCAGTGTAGTTTTGATTTGCATTTCCCTGATTGCTAAAGATGATGAACATTTTTTTCATATATTTGTTGGCCCTAGAGAAATCAGTTATAAAATTCATATGGAAAAACAAAACACCCAATTCTCAGCAACAAGAACCCATGCCGGAGGCATCACAATACCTGACTTCAAACTGTATTACAAAGTGATAGTAATAAAATCAACATGGGATTGGCACAAAAACAGACACATAGATCAATAGAACAGAACAAAAGACTCAGAAATAAAGCCCCATAACTATAGCCAGTTGATCTTTGATAAAGGTGCCAAAGACATACACTGGAAAAATGACAGTCTTTTCAACAAATGCTATCTATATGTAGGAAAATGGAACTAAACCCTAACCTCTCACTCTGCACAAAAGTCAACTCTTGATCATTCAAAGACCTAGAAATTAGACCAGAAACTTTGAAACTGCTAGGAGAGGGTATAGTACAAACACTCCAACATATAGGTACAGGTAGAAACTTCCTCAGTAAGACCCCAAAAACTCAGGAAATTAAAACAAGAATTAATAAATGGGATAGCATTAAGTTAAAAAGCTTCTGTGTAGCAAAGGAAACCATCAAGATTCTACAGAGAGAGCCTACAGAATGGGAGGCTCATTGGACAAAGGTCTAATATCTAGAATATGCAAAGAGCTTAAAAAGCTTAACACTAAAAAACCAAATAACCCAATTTAAAAATGGGCAACCGAACTGAATAGACACTTTCAAAAGAAGAAATGCAAATTTTTAGTTTTTAAGAAACTACCAAATTGTTTTCTAAACTGGATATGTTATATTGGCATTCTCTTTAAGAATATTTGAGAGTAACAATTATTTTACATCTTTACCAACACTTGGCGTTGTAATTCTTTGTATGTAGTGGAATATCTTTGTGGTTTTAATTTTCATTTCTTTGTTGCCTTGTAATATTAAACAGATTTTCATGTTCTTATCTGTCCAATGTGTGTATTTGGCGAAGTGTTTGTTTAAATCTTTTGTCCATTAAAAAGCATGGTCAGTTTGTCGTTGTTGAGTTATAAGACTCCTTTACATATTTTAGATACAAATCCTTTATATGACATGTGATTTGCAAATATTTTCTCCTAGCCTGCGGTTTGCCCTTTCAGTTACTTACAAGTTTCCCAAAGAGTATACATTTTTTAAATTTTGGTGACATCCAATTTATCATTTTTTCTTTTAGGATTTTTCTTTTGTTGCACTAGGGATAGAATTTAGAGATGGTCTATGTCTAAACTACATCTTTAGCCTTTTAAAAAAAGTTTTTGTCTTGAGACATGTTCTCACTAAATTGCCCATGCTGGCCTCAAAGTTGAGATTTTCCTGCTTCAGCCTCTCAAGGAGCTGGGATTTCAGGCCTACACTACCGATTTATATGTTGTTTTGTTTTTAATCCAGTGAAATATTTCCTTAACCAAAGATCACAACATTTTTCTTGTGTTTCTTCTACCTTTAGAGTTTTAGTTCTTATATTTAGCTATTTTGTATATTATCTGTGACACGCCCCAATTTATTCTTGGGATTGGTAATATTCCTTGCTCTGAAGTCTATATTATGTGATATTAGTATGTCTACTTCAGATTTCTTTTTCTTAGTGTTTGTATAGCATGTTTTTTTCATCCATTATTTTTAACCCAAGCTTTTATATTTAAAATAGATTTATTTTTTACAGCAGAGAGTTAGGTCTTGATCTGTTCATCTAATCTGACAATCACTGAGTTTCATTAGAATGCTTCAATCATTAACATTTAATATAATTATTAATATGTTAGGGTTAAAATATACCTCCTAGTTATTTGTTTTCTTTATCTCATCTTTGTTCACGTTTTTATTCTATTTTTCTGCTTCTTTTTGGATTTTTTTTATAGTTCATTTTTCCCTCCCATTTGTTTTATTAACTTTATCCCTTTGTTTTATTATTCATTATATTGTTTTAGTGGTTGCTTTAGAGTTACCACATATATCTTCAACTATTCAGTTTTTCTTCAAATGCTATACCACTTTATGTATAATGTACTAAATATAAAAACTTTATGATAATATACTTCCATTCCTTCCTATCTTTTGGGCGAGGACCCATATTGGAAGAGATATCCCTTATACGGGATAAAATTTTCATGGCTTAGGACCATTTGTTCTACAAAGAATGAGAACATTTTGTAGAAGAATAGCAGCAACAACAAACTAATATAGTCTCCATTCTACTAATTATTTTTTCTGAGGAATCATAGCATAGTGATTAAGAACATGAACTTTGCAGTGTTGTCGAAGCTGGCCCAGTTTAGCACGGGAGTGAATGTTATCCCTCAGTTTTTTTAAGCCTCGGTTTATTTATGTAAATGGATCTGTTAGTTGTTAGCCATTGGGTTGCTGTACAAACTTTATGATATTTTATAGGTTTAGCACTCAAATCTGGAATATAGGTATTGAAATGTGTTAAGTTTGCTTATTATTTTATTGTTTTTCTTATTACTTGCTTATTATTTTTTACCATTTTCCCCACCACACTCTGTTGATTATATGCAATTACATTACTATCTCTGCTTGTGATATTGCCATTTTATTACTGTACTCACTTATACTTTTCTTTTTGCAGTACCGGGGATTGAACCCAGGGGCCTTCTACCTCCGAGCTACACCTCCAGCCATATTTTTTATTTTTTATTTTGAAACAGGGTCTCACTAAGTTGTAGAGGGCCTCACTAAGTAGTTGAGGCTGGCCACGAACCTGAGGCTGAGATCCTCCGGTCTCAGCCTCCCAAGTACTGGTATTACAAGTGTGCACCACCATGCCCGGCTCACTTATACTTTTAAATTTCTTTCTTAGAACTTTCAAAAATGTACAACATGCCAGGCACAGTGGCACAAGCCTGTAATCCAGGTACTCAGGAGGCTGAGGCAGGAAGATTCCAAATTCAAGGACAACTTAGTGAGACTCTGTCTCAAAATAAGACATGAAGGGCCAAGGATGTGCTCAGTGATAGAGCATTTACTTCGCATGAATGAGGTCCTGAATTCAATCTTCAGTACCGCAAATAATAAATAAAAATATGCGTGCATGTGTATACATTATATTCTTACGTTTTGACTTATACTTTCACTCTTTTTTCCCCCACCACTCTCCGTTGATTATATTTCCTTTTTCTACTGTGGAAAATGCTAGGATTTTGGATTTAATGTGCTTTATGATCTTTAGCAACATATTTTTCATGGATATGCTATGGAAGCCTACACACAAATTATACACACTCATACACACGTATAATTTATATTTCTTTTTTTTGCGGTATTTGGGATTGAACCCCAGGGGCATTCTATCTCCAAGCTACACCCCCAGCCCTATTTTTTTATTATTTATTTTGAAACAGGGTTTCACTAAGTTGCTGACGGCCTCACTAAGTAGCTGAGGCTGGCTGTGAACCTGTGATCCTTCTGTCTCAGCCTCCCAAGTACTGGGATTACAAACATGCCATGCCTGGCTCATAATTTGTATTTCTAAAAGTACGTAAGGGCTGGCAGTGGTAGAGCACTTGCCTACCATGCGTGAGGCCCTGCGTTCAATACCCAGTATTGAAACATAGATGTAATTATCAATCTTCCCCGTGGAATGAAGGTAACATAAACCAATTGGCAAATATTATTAGCAAAACTATGCCAAGAATAAATTGAATCCCTAGTTTGTACGGCCATATTTCTATGAGTTTATATATGCCCACTGTGTCTGAATCTCTAGAAGTTGATCATGGAATTAATTAAAGTCTACCTTGTGATCATCTTGATGAAGCCTTTCACAGTGAAATGGTGGCCATCAGGCAGGACGCTGACCTCACTCCACTCCCATCTTGGAGCACACATTGCTCCTGCATTCCCAGTATGTCCTTCTCCTGGTCCTACATACCCTTCTCAGACCCTATATTCCCTCACTCCTTCACTCCATTTTTATGATAGATATAATCCAATGCCATTAAATTGAATTTCTAGTCATCAGTAGCAGAGCTCATAAAGTCTCCAGATACAACACATTAGCATCCATAATATTCTTTCATGTTAACATTACAGTGTATCTTTGTTCCATGTTTGTGTTATTTACAAAAATAACCCACACTGTGGTTCCTAGTTTTATATGCCATCATGACAGGTCCCAAAAATTCAACAAAAATAAGTATCCAGGGGTTTGGGGGAGGGGAAGTGGGGAGTTATTAATGAGTGTACATTTTTAGTCAAAAAAGATAAATAAATCTTAGAGATCTGCCAAAGAACATTGACCTGTAGTCAATAATAATGTATTCCATATTTTAAAATATCAAGAGGATAGATCTTATGTTAAGTGTTCTTATAGGGTAAAATAAAGTAAAATGGTCCTGACTAATGCAAGAAGGCAAGCAAAAGAAAAAAAAGCATAATGTTTGGAAAGATATATTTTTTAAAAAGAAAAATATAACTTTCAAGGCATATTACCAGTATAAGGAAAAGACTTAAGTATTCATTAGTGACCAGAAACAACAACAACAAAAGTCCACATATGCTCTGGTAATTTTATTTGCTACAAATGACATTAGCAAACATATATAGTATTGTTGAAAATTATTTCTAGTTATAATTATATCAAACATAATTCATAATAAATTGTATTCAGAAACTGATAGATTTTGTTTTACTGTAATTACATTAACAAATTATTTGAACTCATTAAACCCCAACAGGAAAATATAGTCAAAGTTAAATAATTATAAGGCATGTTGGCATTTGCTGTGTAGTTTTTCCATTTAGAAGAGGATTTAGTGAGTGGGGTCTCAGGCCTCTACAACAGAGAATGTTATGTATACATTTTCATATGCTCTTTCATATTAGTTGACTTAGAGGGGTAGCTATTGCTGTTTTTACTCTGTAAAGAAGATTTAAGTCTTCTCATTATTATGATTATTTATTGGTACTAGAGATTGAAACCAGGGGCATTCTACATCCAAACTATACCCCCAGCTCTTTTTTATTTTTGTTTTAAAACAGGGTCTCCCCAAATTGCTGAGGCTAGCCTTGAATCTGTGATCCTGCTATATCAGTCTCCCAAGTACTGGGATTACAGGCATGCACCACTGCACCTGGCCAAAACCTTCTCAATCTTAAATTATATAATTCAAGAGTTATAAGCTTAAAAAAAGTTTATAAAAATGTCAATGTGACCAAGTATGCTGATTAGCATATGAGTGTACCCTGATATCCCCTCTCTGGGTTTCTCTGCTTTGTTCTTCGCCCCAGAATGCTGATCTATATGGATTGCTTCCTCAGAATTTCTCTTAGAATTGGGAAATGCACAGATCAATAAAACTTTCTGTTGAGTTGAGAAACCAATGGATCAGTAGGATTTCCTGTAGAGTTGGGAAACCAATAGATCAATAGGATTTCCTGCTGAGTTAAGTATCAATGAGATACTCTAGCCAAAGTTTGGAGTATGGGAAAGAAAGATACCAAGGGTCACTCTGAATGAGCCATCTTCTTCCTGCTGATCATGGTTTCAGAGGAGACCTTACTAGGCAGACCCTCGAGAGAGGATTCTCATATAGGAATGCATGAATAGCTTCCTTGCTGAGAGGAATAGGGGGTGATGTATTATGCAATAACATCACATTACTGAAATTACTGGGGGGGGTGGCATGCAACGGGAGTGTAGGAAGAGGAGGAAGTGGTGGCACATCAAGTAGCTGTGTCTCTTAGTTGTTATGGCAACAGTGAGGGGGTGTGTGGGGGTGGACTGGACAGTTCTGGCTGCTCTGGGGAGTCTACCTAAAGAAAGAGATAAAGTCTAGAATCCCCAGCTCAAAGTGCCAGTCAACAGTAAACTGTAACAGCTTGATAAGGTCAGAAACACCAAGGACTAAGATTTCACAGGAAAACTGCTTTGGGTAATTCCAGAAGATAAAGAATTCTGTTTGTCCAAGGACTTGGTAGAGGAGAAGGGAGTGGATATTAAAACGAAACTATCTGCTTAGGCCTTGAGACCAGCTAGAAAGAAACTAGTTTTAAGTTAATTAATGCTCCCCCCCTTTCCAGCTTGCATTTTATAAAGAGAATTGGTGGTGGCTAACAACTTAATTTAGGTTACAGTAGGAGGTATGTCAAAATTGACAGGGCTGGGCAGTGTTACTGTGGCTGATGAGAATGTGTGTTTCTCCTGTGTTGAGGTTGAAAGTTCTCTATCCAGGCAAAGGTCTAGAGTGGAAGCCCACGGGTGAAAGAGGTGGACTGTGCTGGTTATTCTTTGTTTGCTGCCCCCACCCCATGCTTTGATCCATACCATGCCCCTTTCCCCGTGTGCCCCAGGAGACTGACTCCTATGGATTCCCTTACCAGGGTTCTCTTGCCCTTTGGCTTCCAGCTGGGTTTGATCAAGGCAGTCAGCTGCAAGGTAGATGAGGGAGGGAGGAGAAAGATGTTGGGTATTTTCCCCTCTCTTACCTTTGCTTGGTGACAGCTTTGATGGTGGCTGCATTATATGGTTACCATGTCTGTCCAGCAATTCCTCTTCTGTGGTTCTAAACTTTTTCCAGGCTCTGGAAACACTGTTCCCCATTTTTGCCCCTTCGATACTGGGGTGGCAATAGTTTCCCACAATTTTGGTCCCTGGGTGGTACATCAAGCCATTTTTCTTTCCATCGCCTTGCCCATACCTCATTGGATGATACTTAGTTAAACTGTTATAGCCTTTGAGCTTGCCATTTCTGGGAGTCCACTCTCTGGTCCACCAGGGAAGGAAGGGTAAACTGGGAGGGACTAATGGAGGATGGTCACTGGCATTGGCATGCAGCTGCAAGTGGTGAAGATGTGGCTAAGGAGGCAGAACAACGAATTCAGAAAATATGAGCACTGAGGACAGCTGGTGTTTTCGATGAGCAGTCAGCATCGCAGAGTGACAGGAAGCCGTGGTGGAGTGAATTGATGGGCACATGGAGTAAAGGAAGCGCAACTCCAGGAGAAGGTCACCCTTGGGAGATCCTGGCAGCCAGGAAGAAAGCATGAGAGAATGAGGGGCTCCAGGTGTCAGGGCTTCGGGCACGGGGAATTCTATTTCTGTTTAGGATTTGGCAAGTGCATGGAGAAGATTTAGGTGATTCAGTATCTGAACAGATTATCAAACCCTGGTTAACTTATACCATACATTTGTTTGTTCAACCATTTATCAAATATTTTTTGGAATCCCCTCTGTATTGAAAGTCCTGGGCTAAGCACCAAAGATAAAAAGACAAATAAGAAGCTGAACACAGTGGTGCATGTCTGTAATCCCAGTACTTGGGAGGCTGAGACAGGAGGATTGCAGGTTCAAGGCCAGTGTGGGGTAACTTAGTAAGACCCTGTTTCAAAGTAAAAAAAAAAAAATAAAAAAGGGCTGGAGATGTAACTCAGTGGTTGAATGCCCATGGGTTCAATCTCCAGTACCATATATGTACACACAAAGAAATAAAATGCATTCTCTGATTTTATGGGGCTCACAACCTACCAGGAGGTGAAGACATATGTGAGTGTAATTGATTGTAATACATGGTGAGGAGACCTCTCTTATCTGGACATATTTTGCAAACACCTAATCTCTCTATATATATTTATATATTATATTATATTATATATATTCATTATTATTTAGAAAGTACACATCCTCTACTCTCCACCTCACAAGGAACACTGCCATGACTTTTTGTCAGGGGAAAACGTTGTGGCTCCTTTTTAACTAAAGGCATTGGTTTGTCCTTGATCGAGTGGAGTGATCATCCTTCTTTTTATCTATTTTTATATATCCTTATTAGAGTGTTTTTCTTATTTGTGATTCTGAGATGCAGCCAACGCTGGGAACTACTATACTATATATAAATTCACCCTAAATTGAGTTCATAATTAGTCTTTAAAGAATGGAGTGAGCTGTATCTTGTGATGGTGTGTGTGTGTGTGTGTGTGTGTGTGTGTGTGTGTGTGTGTGAAGAATAAAGCAAAGGATCAAATATTTATGCTAACTGGTCTTGGAGCCAGGTGGTCATTGATGGAGATGTCAAAGATACATTGTGGCTGGCTATTTAACCAGGAATTCTCAGTACATTTCCTCCTGTATCCTGAGAACCAGTAGAGTTGTTTCCTAGGGACTGATTCATGCATATTGAAAAAGAGAGGGGGAGAGAGAGAAAGAGAGAGAGAGAGAGAGAGAGAGAGAGAGAGAGAATATGATTAACAAAGCTATATGACACTTTATTATTAATTTGCAATAATAAATACCTGCCATTGCTTGCAATGCATTCTCTCCTGTGCAGATAAGTCTCTGTTATAGCCATATGCAATCCTCTCAACAGATGTAGACAAAGCTAAAAATGCATGCGTCAGCTTTAGCCCATCTTTTGAATAAGCCCTGTGAGTGCAGGGTGTGGCTGGGAGCCAGAAAGTTCTATAGAAAACGGAATCCAGAATTGTAACAAGGAAGAATTTCTATGTAAGCATTTTGGGAAAATTGCCTAAAGAGATAACAGAAGAATGAGACATGAATTTCAATATCTCCAACAAGTCATTGTTATTCATTTTTGTATCTAAGTTTAAATTGACAAATTTGCATGTTTTATTAAAGAGATCCCCTAGAGAGTATTTGAGGCTTCCCAAATCTAGATCTGCTCCTTTGTGTCTAAATGTAGGGATACAGATACTCTGCTGGCCTAGCCAGTGAACCTTTTTCTTGGGCAGGAAACTTTTACCTGTTTTTAGACTCCACATATCTCACTACTCTTCTGTTTCTATATCATTGCTTCAGGCAGAAAACAAGTAATTAAGTTACAGTTTCTTTAAATTATTGTATCCCTTTGAGATCTTCTATTTATTTATTTATTTATTTATTTATTTATTGTGGTACTGGGGATTGAACCCAGGGGTATTCTACTTCCTAGCTACACCTCCAGTTCTATATTATTATTATTTTATTGAAACAGATTATCACTAAGTTGCTGAGGGCCGCTCACTAAGTTGCTGAGGCTAGCCTTGAACCTGTGATCCTTCTGTATCAGCCTCCCAAGTACTGGGATTACAGGTGTGCACCACAACACCTGGCATATTTATTCATTTATTTTTTTATTGGTGCATTATAAGTATACATAATAGTGGGATTTGTTGTTCCATATTTGTACATGCACATAACATAATTTGGTCAATTTCATTCCCCATTACCTCCTCTTTCCCTCTCCTCCTTCCTCCACTGATCTATCTCCTCTGCTCTACTGGTAATTGTTCTATTTTCAGGAGATTCCCCCCACTTTTCTCCCTTTTTCTTCTTGAGAAAGATGTGATCTCTTGATGGAGACCTGGAAAATTCTTCAGTGGTTCATTTAAAAATAATTTCTTTTTTATACTTTTATTGGTGCATTATAGTCTCACATCAATGTAGTTTGGAGTGATAGGGACATACATGCACACAGCACTTGGTGAGCTTACCCTCGGCTCCCTCCCCACTCCCCCCTTCCCCATACATGATATGGAGATTGGCATTGGTATTCTCACATAGGTGGGTAATGCCCATGGAATTGTTTCCTTCATTAATTCTCCACTTAAAAATAATTTCTAAAGTTAACCATCCTTCCCTTCCTTTTGCTGCAGTTCATGCGTTTCATTTGAGAGTGACATTTTCTGAGTTTTTCTCATATTCTGGAAGTGATCATGCCCAATGTATCCTGTAAAATAATAACAATAATGTCTTTTCAAAGATAGCAGTCAGCAATTCTCTATACACTTTTTGTCAGCCTACCTAATGAGGGACCACAAGGTACAGAATTGTCAAGAGACCAGGCAGGTTAAAAATAAATGTGTTTCCACCACTTTCTTCTCATGTATTTTTTGTGAATGAGATACACTTGCTAAATAGGTCTGTAGAAATTGCAGGCTGTTTCTCCAAAACCCATAGCATAGTTATTAGAAGTCACAACTCAGAGCACAGACCTTATAAAACTAGAATCCAATGGCTACGGTGTTACCTGTGTTTCATATTGATTTCCAAGCTCAGAGTGAGGCTATATCTCAGCTTCAGTTTCTCTCGACATTGAGAGTGAACAACCTTTGAAGATCAATCTAGCAAAATGACCTTGACTTTAGATGCCTGCCTGTGTTGTTACTGTATGTTTCCGCTCTTGGTTCCTTCTGTAAGTTATTTGGTTTTATGTCTTCAGGTAGCAATACTTGAACTGTGACCCCAGAATTAGCAGACAACCTGGATCCTGGGTGTTTTAAGGCAATATTAGTTTCCTAGATTTCTATAACAAACTATCACAACCTGGTTTAAAACAACAGAAATTTATTGTCCCCCAGTTCTGGACACCAGAAATCCAAAAGCGAGGTGTTGGCAGGGCCATGCTCTTCCCAAAGGCACCATGGGAGAACACTTCCCTTCCTCTTCCAGCTCACCTTGGCTCCTGGCATTTCTTGGCTAGTGGCAGCATAACTCCAACCTTACCTCTGTCTTCACCTGGCATTTTTCCTGGTGTTTCTGTGTCTTTTTCTGTCGTTAAGGACACTTTCAATGGACTTAGAGCCCACTCAAATCCAGTATAAACTCATATTGATTCTTACTTAATTATATTTGCAAGGACCCTCTTTCTAAATAAGGTCACATTCTAAGGTTCTGGATGGGCATGCACTTGGGGGGGGCACTATTAAGCTGTGACAAGGCCACTGAACTGCACAGGTGATAGCAACCCAGACCCCTTCCTGTCCAGAGGGCTGATATGCTATGCACTCAGCAGAGAGCACAGCCAGGCTTGCATGGGCCACAGTGCTTCCAGAGCAGACAAGAAGAGGAGGACTTGAGCAGCAATGCAGCCTGTGTCCAGGAGAAGCGGAAGAAACAGGGGAGGTTGTTTATAGCTCTGAAAGATTTCCTGAATTGAATGCCTTTCCTAAAATTCAACAGAAGCATTCTAAGATTTGGGTGTTGTCAGGAAACACTTGACTTCTTTACCCTTTTTGAAACACTTCTCTTTTCTTTATGGTAGCTCATTCTCCTGTTTCTTCCTGGACTGAGGGATCAGTCTCAGACCACTTTCTAAACTTCCCTGTCTTGATCCCACTTTCCTCTTCTCCTGATTATAAATGGTTGCATATGATACATCATATGAATGTATCACAATTTATTTAACCAATATACTGTTGATTATCAGTTTGATTTGAATTTGGGGCTATAGACATCACACTGATGGCCAAACTTGAATATATATGTATAATCTATGTATGTATATATCATATATATTAAACATATATCTTAGTACAAATTGTATTACTCTCTTGGAATGAATTTCTAAAAATGGAATCACTGTGTGTAGGGTTATACACAATTTTAAGGTTCTTAAATATAATATGACTTATCGTATTCTCTTTCATAAAAAGGGATGACTTTCCCCACAAGGAACACCCTTGTTCTGCTTTCAGTTGCTTCAAACAACCCAAGTTGACTTCCATCTTCACCTATTCTGTGCCTACGTCTGAGAGGCTGAACGTGGTAGGAGAAAGGTACACTGTCATGACTGGTTACCTGCATTGGGCTCCATAAGGCTTTCCAGCAATTTCATTACATTTCACTAATTAATTCATTCTTCTATACTTCTACATCAGTAATTCTCAGGTAGCATGGGCTTTAACTGGGAAGCTTGTTAGAAATGTAAATTCCTGTGCCCTCCTCCAGACCTATCTAGTCGGAGACTCGGTGTAAAGGCCACAAATCTTTGCAGTAACAAAGATTCTGGTGGTCCCCATGCACACTCAGGCAGGAGAACCCAAGTTCTAGCTACTGCTAAAGTCAAATCAGGCTCACTTTCTGTTTTGATTGTTGATTGTTCTGTTTTGATTGGTGGTACTAGGGATTGAATCCAGGGGCATTCTACCTCTGGGCTACACCCCCAGCCCTATTTTTTTATTCTTTATTTTGAAACAGGGTCTCACTAAGTTGTGGAGGGCCTCACTAAGTAGCTGAGGCTGGCTGCAAACCCAGATCCTCCTGTCTCAGCCTCCCAAGTACTGGGATTACAAGCATGTTCCACCACGCCCGGCTGATTGTTGGTTTTTGAATAACTATATTGAGACATAATTCACATGCTATACAATGCACCTATTTAAAGTATACAATTCAAGGGCTTCTAGTATCTTTTCATATTTGCATAATCATCACCAGGACTGATTTTAGAACATTTTTATTACTATCAAAAGAAACCCCACACCTCTTTACTGTCATCTCTCAATGTCCTCATCCCTCACATCCTTTGGAAATGGCTAATCTACTTTTTCTATGTATAGATTTGCCTATTCTTAGCATTCCGTATAAGTGAAATAATACAATAAATTGTATTTTTGTATACTTCTTTTCACTTAGTGCAATGTTTTCAGGTTTATTCATGCTGTAGCATGTGTCAGTACTATAATTAAGGAATATTAAGTCAATATTCCTTAATATTGATAGAAAAATATTCCATTGTATGAATATACCACATTTTGTTTATTTAGTCATCTGCTTATGGATATTTGTGTTGTTTCCATTTTTTGGATGTTAAGAATAATTTTGTTACAAAAAATTGTGTGCATTTTTTTCTGTAGACACGTGTCTTCATTTCTCTTGGATTCCTAGCTAGATCTGATTTTTGAATCATATGGTAATTCTGTTTAATTATCTGAGGAACTGCCAACCTGCTTTCCCATAGGGGCTACACCATTTTACTTTTCTGCCTGCCATATATGAGGGTTCCAAATTCTCCACATCTTCACCAATACTTGATATTATCTGTCTTTTTTTATCATGGCCATTCTAGTGGGTATGAGATGATATCTCATCGTGATTTAGATTTGTAACTCCTAATGGCTAATGATATTAAGTTCATTTTTATGTCCTTATTGGCCATTTGTGTTTCTTCTTTGGAGAATTACCAATTTAAATCCTTTGCTTATTTTCTTTATTTTTTAAATGACTGATTTGTCAACTTCTTTCATATATTATAGATATAAGTCTTTCCCTTATTAGATATATGTGTAAATGATAAGACCGACAGGGCTGTGCCTGTCACCGTGAGTGCCCACCCGACACCATCTGGTGGGAGCATTTTCCTTTGCTGTTCTTTTTCTGTCCCTTTCAAATTCTATTGAATTTGCTTCTGCGGAGCTACACAGATGGCAGTTACCATGAGAGCCAGCTCAATGTCCTGATGCTTTGTCCACCTTATGCTTCTTGCTGTGACCTCCCTTGCTTTAGCTGTGATTGTTTTTGCTAGTTGCTACTTCTTATACTGCAAAAATAAATAAATAAATAAAAGAAAAAATTGTATTAAATTTTCTTTCCCACCTCAACAGTGAGATGAACTACTGTAAAAGGTTGGTTTCATTCAGTTGATCTGGACTGGGACAAGAGGGACAGGTCCTGACACTCCTTATCTCCTAGACCCGGCTTGTGGCCTTTTCCCAGCTCAATAGTCAGAAGGTTTACACATGTAAATATTTAATTACCCCCCTTCTTCTCCTCCCTTTTGTAGTCCTTCAAGGCTTATTCTCTTATTTTCAGGAGAGGCCTTGGAAGAAACACTGTTTTTTCTTCCTTGATTTGAGTACATTAGATTCATCATATGTCATTGAGATTATATCCAAAATTTGCAATCTACAAATTTGCTCATTTTTTTATTTGAGTGCATTGTAATTTTACATCATATTGGGGTACAGAGTGTCAGAAAAAATACATGCACACAATTCTTGTTGCCCTTCTCACCGGGTCCCCCCTACCTCCCTCACCCTCACCCTGCAAGCCTTTAAGATTGGAATTGGCAACCAATTTACTCATTGTATTGAAGCATTTAATTTCATGCAAGTCATTAAGCATAGTGATGTGTGGCTGAAAATTTACAAGTCCTGGTAGACTCATAAGAGGTGTTACTAAGCAGGTGGTGATAGGTGACAGATTTGTGAGTTGCCTTGCACATTAACTCTCAGGTGATGCCATGAGTCCTGGGGTGTCTTTGAAACATTAGAAACAACAAAAGTTGGCCCTGGAAATGCCTAGGGTGTTGGAATCTTGCATTTTTTTCAGGTAGAGGTGGTAAACTATTATGACTCTTCTCTGCTTCATTCATCTAAGGGTTGTGGGTAGTGATGACTGTGGTGGTAGAACAATCCCCCAGGATATCACTGTCTCCACCCACAATCTGGTTGAAGGAATTCCAAATAGATTTACCTGTGGATGGTTTCTGCTCCTGCCTCACCTGGATAGAATTTGAAATTCCTTGAAGGTAGATAATTCCAAGATAATTTGGGAATTAGGCAACAGTCGTAATTGTTATTTAGAAACTTGTCTTTCCTAAGCTACTTCTTATTGTTCACAACACTTGAATTTGTACTTTCCGTCTATGTGAAAGTTATATTTATAATAAGTAGAACTATATATTATTTTGGGTAGATTATAGGTGACATAAAAATGACTGCTCGTATAAGAAACACAATGTTTTGAGAAATAAATAGAAATATCTTACAGCATGTTGGATCCCTTCCTCTTTCCTCCTTCTCCCAAATGCCTACCTTATTTCTCTTTATGACAAAGTTGTTTAAGGAGACTCACTTCTGAATGCAGTGAAAGGTAAGGGGAGGATGAGACAGAATAAAATAGTAAGCCTATTCTAGTTTGGATAGGAAGTGTCCCCCAAAGACTGATATGTTGAAGGTTTGGTTCCCAATGCAGCCATATTCAGAGGTGGAGCTTTTGGGAAATGACTGGACCACACACAAGGGCTCTAACCTTATCAAGGGATGAATCCACTGATAGCTGAATGGACTGGGAGGTGGTGGGGACTGGTTGAAAGAAGTAGGTCATGGGGAACATACTCTGTAAACGTATTTCTTGGCTCTGCTCCTTTCTCTTCTCTCTGCTTCCAGCTGCCACGAGTTGAGCAGCTTTCCTCCAGTATCTCCTTCTGCTGTGATGTTCCACTTCACCTCAGACTCAAATCAATGGAGGCAGCCAACCATGGACTGAAACCTTTGACACTGAGCCAAAATCAGTATTTCCTCCTCTGAGTTGTCTTTCTCAGCTATTTGTCACAGTGACACAAAGCTGACTAGCATGAAGCCCCAATGTCAGCTCACATATCTTGAGAACCGGCATCCTTTCATCTTCTTGACAACCCTGTGGCATTCCATGCTGTACTGAGGGGGGTGGGGAATAAGGCTTAAAGGGACAAAGTGACTTGCCAGTGAATGATAAGGAAAGATTAGGTCTAGGTTCCATTCACTCCAGAGCTTAAATACCCTCAGGACCTCTCAGAAAGAACAAAAGCAAGCAACAACCAAGGAAGAGAGAAAGCAAAGCTGGTGAAAGAGAAAGAGAAGTGGCTTGAGTGGCCAAGAATCAACTTTCTAATTTCAGAACACTGAGCCCACCCCCTATGTGCCTGGAAAAGGTCTTTCATACAAGGTTGACAATGGGAGCTGACTTGAGATATAGCCAAGGCTTGTTTTGCCCTCTCAACCACTATCCCTTTTCATTGGGAAGAAATTTTGTAGACCTGTCTCACTTAAAATACAACTATTATTATGATGAAAAATGTTAGAAATTCCTTATTTTAAGGAACAGAAGTTCTCAGGCACATATTTTTCAAAATTCTGGAGATGCAAAGAAGCAGAAGAAGAACTTGATGAGGACTTGCTTCCCAGGCAGTAGGAGCATTTCAGGTGGGCTGGGAATGCCCCCCACCTTGTCCTCTGGGTGTGTGGGAGAGCTGCAGGCCTTTCCCTCTGCCACCCACAAGAGAGGGGAGACTTTACAAAGACAATTAGGAATTTGATTTTGGACATGTGAAACTAAAGATACAAAGGAACATACTGACTTTACTTCCAAGAGAAAATTCTAATTTTTCTCTGCAACTGGAGATACAAGTGGAGTTTCAAGAATGGTCTAGGGTCTGAATTTCTGACATGAGCATTCAGTAGCTACACCTATCTGTGGCAGGTATGAGAAAAGTATAAGTGGTGGAGAAAGTTGTAAAAAATGGGGGGGGTAAGATTACCCTCTGGCCATTTTCTCCTGGGGGGGGGACAATAGCTGGATTCAGGTAGTTCTTCCTTCCTACTGGGGATAGTCTTTACAAAATACATTTTTTTAAACCTGTCAGAACTTTTCAAGACACACTGGGCTTTGTCATATGCAAATTTCTATTCACTGAATGTGGGTACACTACTTTGAATTTCTCAGATTCTCAACTATCCGGGACTCTAAAACTGTTCTAAGAACGGTGATCTGGCTTCTTAGGCTTGTTACAGGCTGTGAAAATGCTCTGAAAAGTTCTTATCATTAAGCAAACAGAAGATAAAAGCGCTGCCAACCTCTGTCCAGGAGCTATGCCCCATCTATCTAGCGGATAGTGAGCAGATGTTTTCATCTTTCTCTGTCCTTGCCTGCCTCCTCCTGCACCGGCAGTAACAAACCTGGTCAATAACCCTCCTGGGAGCAGGGATGCGCGCAGCTGAGCGCAGCAGGTCGGAGATCCGAGCGCAGATGGACTTTCGGGGAGGGACAGGGGCAGGGCATGACCTAACACCTGGCAGCGCCGCCGATTGGCGGAGGAGAAGGTTGTTCCCTCAGGGCGCCCGCTGATTGGCTGTGCGAACAAGAAGCAGGACGTCCTCAGAAGTTTGAGCAAACACGTCCTCCTTCCCCCATCCCAGTCTCTGCCGGGAATCGGAGGCTGCCCTGTCCGGACTCGGATCCCAGGGCTGCGGGGACAGTTGACGTCCCGGGGCGGACCAGGTGAGCTGGTGGGGTGTGGAGGGTGTGGGGGGGTCTCAGCCTGCAACATGCGTTTCGAGGTCGGCGGAGTCCAGCTGTTCCCCAGATGGGGCCGGGGAGGTCGGGGCGCCCGGGGCTCAGCCGCGGCCCGCCGAGCGAGGAGGGTGGCGAGCCCGGGGCCTCCTGGCCGAGCCTGGTCGGAGAGCCGTCTGCGCAGCCGGAATTTCTAAATAGGAAGGGGGAGGGATGGCGATTCGCACTTCTTTTCTTTTTTGGAGAGTCGTGGTGGTGGTGTTGCGGGGGAGGGGTACGCACTGATGTTGAAGTTGCAGAACGAACACCTGGTTAATTTTTGGATTGGATGCTAATTGGGGTTGACTGCAGGGGTGGTTAAAGGAAATAGCGGAACCAGTCCTTGACCTCCTCCCTCACCCCGGCAGAACTCTTGAAAGTAAACTCACGCCGGCTGTCTAGGGCTGGTCTTTCTCTCTGAGGTAGAGACCCGGCTGGCAAGCTGCTGCCCCTTGTCCATACTCTAACAGAGATAGCAGTGGTGAGAAAGCTGGGCGCTGTGGATGTCAGAACTCCTCACTCCCGAGACCCTGGAGCCTCGGTGTGGCCCAAGAGGCCGGCTCCCCCAGGGGGCAGGGTGGAACTCTTAGTTATCTACTTTGCTTGATTGAATGGGGCTGATGGTCCTGACTACTTGTAAGACAAAAAAAAAAAAAAAAAAAAAAAGGAGTTGTTCTTTTCAGGCATTGATTTCAGAGGCGGGGTGGGGAGTGTTGGGAAGAGGGTTGGGGAGAGAAAATGAATTAATTCAGTAACCTGAACACGGATTAACATATCCTAATATGTTAATCATCAGTTATTTGAATGCGAGGAAGATGTAGCTGTGATTATGGATGTAGCTATATACAGGACTGAGGACTGTTAACTTACACAGTGACTTTCCAATACTTTATGAACAAAACAAAACACAGATGGTCCCTCAGTGTGTCTGGGTCTGTGTATTTTGTCACTTACACTTCCCATCCCACTTTTCCCATGAAGATGAGTGAACCCAGGGTTACATGACTGTAGGGTTATGTATCTTGGTTGCCATTATGAAGTGACCTAAGGGGTCAAAGATTGAAGGCGATTTACCTGAGTAATTTTCCCACTCTTCCAGAAAGTGGTGTTCCTTATCAGTCTCATTTGTTACTGGTAAAAGTGTAATCAGAACTTTAACTTGACCTATTTGCAAATGATTTTTTTTCCCTTGGCTAATCCTTTAAGCATTAACAGACCTTGATTCAGGATTACTGAAATAATCTTTGGTGTATAAGCAGTTTCCATTTCACAAAAAAGTTTTCATTCTTCCAAATTTTCTTTTATTAAATTTCTCATCTAATAACATTCAAATAGTAAAGTTCCTAGGGGAGGCCACAAAGAAATCTATGCATCTCATGGAATCATAGAAATGCCATACATTTGAAATGAGAAATAACCAAGAATGTTATTACTATATTCATTTAGTTTATCATGCCATCAATTGTAAGACACATTCCTATTTCAAAGATGCTTAGCTGGGAATGGTGGCACATGCCTGTAATCCCAATACTGGGGAGCCTGAGACATGAGGATTGCAGGTTCAAAGTCAGCCTCAGCAATTTAGCATAGCTCTCAGCAACCTAGTAGACCCTGTTTCCAAATAAGAAATAAAATTGGGCTGGGGATGTAGCTCAGAAGTAGAATACCTCTGGGTCCAATCCCCAGTAAAACACACACACACACACACACACACACACACACACACATGCTGTAATGTGAAAAACATGAGTCTTAAATGTGGTGAAAGACAGTGCTAAAATGGTAACTTATCTTGGTATTTTATCTTGAATATCCATGCCTATAGGATAAAGTTGAAGAGAAGAAGGCTTACTGGGCTCTAGTATTTTTTTTTTCGCTCCAGAAAAATATAAGGGAGTGGAAGAAATTAATTCACACAGTGTGACAAAGAACAAGAGAAAGTAATGACTTCTGCTAGTGGTGAGGTTGAGCTCACATCTGAGGTATGGCAGGCTTGGAGCCCTTTTCTTTGCTTAACACATGTTGAGCATGTATGGCATGCTTAACTCTTCTTGCATATTAGCTCAATTCAACTTTACAACAGCCTCAAGAGGTAGATGTTCATTTGACTTCCATTTGCAGATGAGGCACAGACAGGTTAAGTTATGGGTCAAGGACCCAGAGTAAGTCCAGGTGCAGTAAGACCCTGGCCACTGTGGAGGAGAGGAGCCAGTTTTCCTCTGAGGTATCCATCTCCTGATACAAGCTCTTGCTCCTGGTCTGTGCAGCTAATGCAGGTAGCTTAGGTGAATGTCCAGTCTTCCTCCAAAGTGTTTTTGATGTGTTATTTATTTTGTTTAGTGTCCTTCAGCCAGATGTTCATGAGTAGAAGGCCTATTTACTTATAACATTCTGATATATTTGTAATCCTCACTGCTGAGTCACTATTATGATTACTAAAATCAGACTGTTAGGTCTAAAAGGAACCTAAATAATGTATACCAGTCTGGATGAGGAAACTGAAGTCAAGAGAAGAACCCACAGCTAGATATATGACCCAGCTTCTAGCTCTGGAGTTTCCCACAATATCATACTACACTTTATAACTTTCATTGGCCCATAAGATCTTGACAGAGAATAGAGATTTTTGTGGCAGGGGGAGAAGGGTTGTGAATCATAGCTCTTATTCATGCGTCTATCTTATTTTCTCTGCTGCATAGGTCTTTATGATGTTTAATTGTTCATTTGTTTATTGACTTAATTTTTAATTTAAAAAATTTTAAAGTGATAGATAAAAATTTTACACATTAATGGATACCATATGATGATTCAATACATGCATACATTATGCAGTGTTTAGATCAGGTTAAACACATCTGTCTTCTCAAACATGAATCATTTCTTTATGGTGAAAACATTTAAACTCCCTTCTTCCAGCTTTTTGAAGCATATAGTACTTTATCTATAGGCATCCTATGGTGCAATATGTTTATTCATTCTTTTTGAACATCTGAGATCTTCCTATGTGCCAGTCACTGGAAAATGAATAAATCACAGTTCCTACTCATTTATAGTTTAGCAATGAGACAGGCAAGAACAAGCATTTGGATTAGACTCCAGTTCAGAACTAACTTTGTATTCCACCTCAGTGAAGCTAAATGTGAGCTAGAGACCAGGAGAATCTTGGGTCTTATGTCTTTGCATGACTTTGAGCAGCTGATGGGCTTGAGGAAATATGAATATTCTTAGACTAGATGAATTAACACTCATAGACCTCCCCATGAATTCTGCATTCTATTTTTTAACTTCTGGCTAGGTATTTTATAATGGACTTAATGTGTAAGTATTAAAAGAATGTACCTCTGCAACAGGAAGTGATAGTATAGAGGTCAGTGTTGCTGCAAGCCCAAGCCTAGTTCTTGCAAGCTCTGGGGTACAGAGGGATTAGATAGTTCTAGGCCATCACCAAATACTTGGTTAATTCTAGAACTTTTTGGAACCTCCGAGGATCATTATAGTCTGGATACCAAACATGTGTTGTAGACCAAAACTCACAGTCATGGAGCTGCCAATGCTTCCTTACATACACCAGGGCTTCCTAGGTAGCCATAGTTTTAAAGCACACATCTTTTGAATGAACTGAAAGGGCCAACATAAATAATCTACATTTCTCATCCATTAACTTATTTTCTTCATCTGAAAGAAACATTAATCCCTAGTCTCTTAATATTTAGTCAAGATGTACTCCTGATTATTACCAATAATTTGGCACTGAGAAATCTCCCCATGTGGTTTGGTAGTTTCAGTTCAAATCACTAAAATGTAGCAGAATTGTTTTAAAGAGCCAAAATAGGTGGGTGAATAACACATTCCTGACCAAGGGGCTGGAAATAGAATGTTTAACCTTAACTTCTTGAATAATGCATGTGTACTCCTTTATACATGTCCCAGTGGAAGTGACAGAAATTAAAGTCATGCTTGACTCTTCATTTATTAAGCACTTGTATTTGCTTGTACATTGCTCTGGTTAGGTAAGTCATCTGTAAGTTTTAAAAGTGTTCTGGTTGAGTCTATGCCTTAGAAAGAGTATCAAGAGACTTAGACTTTTGCTATTTGGTGGAAGAATAGAAAGCTCCATGAAGACCTCAGCTTTCTTCATCCACCCACCTCTCCTATGAAAAGTGCACAAATCAAATATCTCATCTTGTGGCACAGGTGCTACCTGAGCAGTGGGGGGGGGGACAGAGAGAGGAGAGAGAGAGAGAGAGAGAGAGAGAGAGAGAAAGAGAATAGTCAAGTTATACTTAAAACACTATACTAGGCCAGGCATGGTGGTGTGCACTTGTAATCCCAGTACTTGGGAGGCTGAGACAGGAGGATTGCAGGTTTGAAGTCAGCCTCAGCAACTTAGTAAGACTCTGCTTCCAAATAAGAAATAAAATCAGGCTGGGGGTATTACTTGGAGGTAGAATGTCTCTGGGTTCAATCCCCAGTACCCCCCAAAATAAAAAATAAAACATTATACTAACTAGAACAATACACTCTGTTATTATGACTTATCTATAGAGGTTTGGAAAATGCTTTTTGTGAAACATGGAACAATTTCCATGGACCTCACAATCCTCACTTGTAATATCAGTTTTTAGATTATCTTCTTTCAGGTCCATTTGCACTCTCATATTTAGTTATAATCAGTAGTTGATACTTCATCATCAGGTTTTGATTTGTATTACTTAATTAAATAAAACTATTCTATCCTTTTCCTGTAAGACCCCATGAAAATGGGTAGGAATTAAGCCAGGCATGGTGGCGCATGCCTGTAATCCTAGTACTTGGAAGGCTGAAACAGGAGGATTGCGGGTTCAAAGTCAACCTCAGCAACTTAGCGAGACCCAGTTTCCAAATAAAAAATAAAATAGGGCAGGGGTGTAGCTTGGAGGTAGATTGCCCTGGGTTCAATCTCCAGCACCACACACAAAAAAAAAAAAGAAAGAAAAGAAAAGAAAAAAGGGAAAAACGAAAATAAGCAGGAACTGAATTGCTGCTTCTTTTTATCTTTACGAAGTATTTAACATCATGCTATACACCTCTTAAGGATCCCCAAAATATTGTTTGAGTTAACAAGATTCAAAAGTAGCCTTCCCATGACCAATAGGCAAAAGATTCTACTTTGGTAACCCTATGAAGAAATGCTCTGGATTTTATTATTTTTATTTAAATATAAGAAAATATTCATGCTAGAAAGAAATGACTAGTTATTTTATATTAATGTATATATTGTGCAAAACACCAGTCTGCTCGCCACATGAAAGGCCCCTCTTACCCACCTCTGTTCCGAGGGTGGATTTTCTCCAGATGTCATCTTTTATACATATGCCTCACAGCCTCACATACTCTACTTTGATTCTTTCATGTGATGGAGGATGATGTACTCAAGGACCATGGGCTAGTTCAAGGTCACTGAAAGCAAATGGTGGGGTATGTATGAAAGTGATGGAGCGCCATCCTCCTTCCACCTCTACAATGATTATTTTCCTCCCCATTTATACAAAGAACCATTTAAGCATGTCCTCCTTCCCACCCACTCCCCATTCTCATGTGCACATTGCAAAGTTAGGCAAGCAGTGAACTAAAATAAATTCTTAAGTCTTCCCTTTTTGAAAAATAGAAAAAGCAGTAATATATATTATGTACTATGTTGTCCTGTTGCTACTGAGAGAGCCTATCTGGTATTATCTTCCTGTCTCAGTACATCTCTGCAATTCACCACAATACCTCCATGAGTTTAGATATTTTTTTATTTTTTTGATCAATTCTAGGGTAAACAAAAATGATACCATAGTGCTGTTCTTGTTTTACAGAAACATAGAGAAGAAACCTTTAAATTTCATTTTTATATTTGAGGCTGGCCTTCAAGTATAGAAGGGAAGGCAGAATTTGCAGGGAAGGGGTCTTTTCCCCACCCCAGTCTATGTGGCACCTCTCTTTCTATCTTCCTCCTTCTTACTCTCCCTGGCTCTTTCCCTTTCTTCCTCTCCCCTCCTCTGGCATTTCTACATCCCCCTTCCTCATGCTACTCCCCATCCTCAGCACTTCCAGTCCCCCCCCCCATTAGAGCCAGCGGTGGTGCAGTATCTTTCTACCTTGCTACATTATGGACATTGCCAGAACTATGCATTGCATTGACCTCCCCATAGTCTTGAAAAAGATCTCAAAATCCAGGGCAGGGAAAGTCAAAAACAGTTCACACAGTATTTCCATGAAATGCAAGGCACCAGCAGTGAACTTCACAAGTCCACACTGTTACCTATTTTGTGACAACTGTTGATGACCGGAAAGTTTTATGCTGAGAGCAAGTTCCAAGGTTCAAGAGGTTATGAACAGTAGTACCCTCTACGATGTTCAAACCTTTTCCCGAGACAGCCTGAAATCTAGAATTTACCTTGGCAAAGACTCAGGAAAGAATTTTGGTGCAACAGAGGACAAGGGATTGAGAGAGGCACTGCGTGCTGAAGGGAGAACTGATCATTTACTGTGACTGTGACGTCGAAGCCTTATGGATCTGATTTCTTTCTGAGACAAGAGCTGGCCAGAGTAACAGCGTGTGTCAGATCTGTATGGTGTGGTCTGGAGGCTTTGGCAAAGAGAAAGTCCCCGCTGTTAAGCATTAACCTGCGACACTTGCGTCTGTTTGAAAGCAATGGATCCAGCAGGATTCCTGTTCAGTGTCTTCATCTATAAAATGGGAATAATAACAGCATCTACTTAATAAGATTGTTGCAAGAAGGAAATGAGGAAATGTCTGTAAAGAGCTCAACATAGTGCTTGGCATATAATGTTTAATCAATGCTAACCATTGTATTTGTTTAAAAATGAAAGTTACAAAAATTATGATTTTAGAATTATGCAGATAAAGTGAAAGTAGCTTCCTACATCAATCCCAGAAGCTTAGTCCTTGCCACTTCTGCCATTTACTAGTTCCCCCAGAAAGTGAGCCTCTGTAAATACATGTGTGTGTGAGTGTGTGTGTGTGTGTGTGTGTGTGTGTGTGTGTCCTGCTGCCTCCATGCTGACCCCAGACAAGGGAGGAGGAGGGGTTGTCACTGGATGAGGGATGACTGTGCTGGGGCTGTGGCGTGGGGGTGGGGGCTCAGTTATCTGAACATGTGTATTCATTTAGGACCCAGAAATGCTACTGAGCATAGAAGATACAGAGTCCTCTAGTTATCTGTGAGTTCAAGAAATGCAGCTCCTGCTGGGAAGATGCGACCAATTCTGGACATGCATGTTTGGTCAAAGGAATACTGTCTTTGGAATTGGTTTTATTTAGGAACAAAAGGATCCAACTTCCATGAGACATTGAAGGTTTTCCTTTGGCTTGGGGGACACTAAATATTACGGGCTTGGGCTTGAGTTTAACATAGTCTCTTCTCCATATAATAAACCACAAGTTAGAGGCAGTATACAATGATTTTTTAGTGAAATGTTAATCATCTATTTTGGTGTCTATATTTTGGTCTGAGTCAAAGCTTGAACTATCATTAGCAATTTCTCTTGCTGTGTGCAGTTTCTTTTAATGGTCCTGGGAATTGAACCCAGGGGCATTCTCCCTCCAAGCTCCACCCCCAGCCCTTCTTATTTTTTATTTTGAAACAGGGTCTCTCTAAGTTGCTGAGGCTGGCCTCGAACCTGTGATTCTCCTGTCTCAACTCCCAAGTACTGGGATTACAGGTGTGTGCCACCAAGCCCGGCATGTGTGCAGTATTATCTCTTCTTAGAGCTATTCTTCCTAAAGCCCTTGTAGCTGGATTCATTGCTGTTTGCTCTGTTGTATAATTGTGTTGTGTAATATCTTATAAATTTACCATTTGTAGGTAATAAGTAGTTGTTTGCTCCTGGGAAATGTGCTTGTATGCTTATCTGTTTGTTCTGTAAAGTTGGTGCTTTTTAGAGACTGAAGTCTGATGCAACAGCAAAGTGTTTCATAAAAGTTTTGCTAGTTGGGCGTGGTGGCGCACACTTGTAATCCCAGTACTTAGGAGGCAGAGACTGGAGGATCTGGGTTCGCGGCCAGCCTCAGCTACTTAGTGAGGCCCTCCGCAACTTTGTGAGACCTGGTTTCAAAATAAAGGAAAAAACATAGGGCCAGGGGTGTAGCTCGGAGGTAGAATGCCCCTGGGTTCAATCCCCGGCACCACAAAAAAAAAAAAAGTTTTGCTATGTGCTAGAAGTGATGGGTAGGAAATTTCTAGAAGTTATAGAATCATGAGTGTTCTAGAGGCTATGCAGTCCCCGAATTTTGTTGCCAACCTTACATAGAAAACTAAGTTTTGCTTTGAGAGGCGGAGACCGGAGGATCCGGGATCGTGGCCAGCCTCAGCTCTCTCTCTCTCTCTTTCTCTCTCTACTTAGGGAGGCCCTCTGCAACTTCGTGAGACCCAGTTTCAAAATAAAGTATAAAAAATAGGACCGGGGGTGTAGCACAGAGGTAGAACGCCCCTGGGTTCAATCCCCGGTACCGCAAAAAAAAAAAAAAAAGAAAACTAAATTTTGGCATCTAAATGATTCATCCAGTTATCATTTGCAATGACTTTTGGGCAAAAAAAAAATGTGTGTAACAACTTGAAGAGGGAAAGAATAAGTGCTTTCAGATCTAATTTATGCTTAAAATATTATATAAAATTTACTTTTAGAGGACACTGAGTAAGCCTCTTTGTAGATATCATTTGGTCGACTAAATGAGTGGAATTTACAATCTGGAACAACAGTTGGAAAACTGGTCGAGGCAGGTGCTGCTTAAATACAAATGGCTTGAGGATGTGGCATGGAGAGAAAACCCAGGAAGGGAAAGAGCATGTTTACAGCCATGGCGGGGATCAGTGAGGGGGAGCAGGGGACTGAATGAGGGCATAGGGTGGTTTTGGCTGGTCTTAACCTTCTAACACCTGAGATAAAGGAACTGGTTTGGTTGGTTGGTTGGTTGGTTGTTTTTCTCAAATCTACAATCTGTTGACCACCAGTACTTTTGTAAAATGCAGTAGCAACAAATTACTAGAAAAATGAGCATGTGGTCTTAAGATTTATAGCCTTCTTACTTTCAATTTCTGCTCACATCTCATCATGAACCAATAAAAAGCAGGTTGCTGACAGTAGTTGGTAGGGCACACCTAGTAGCCCTTGTTTAGGGAATGGTCAGAGATGAAGCTGGAGGCCAGTTGACATTGAATTGTGAAGAATCTTGTGTCTGTTATAAGTATTGCAAGGTTTATGTCATCAGAATTGGGATCAGTCTTATACGGCTGTTTCCTGTTATCTTCCTGGCTTCACATGGTAGCTTAACTTTTGTGTTGAATACATGCTTGATCAACCATATATTTCAAAAGTTATGTCGACCTAGGAGTTGTTGGCTAGTGTCACATAATTTTGGAAATAAGTCACCGCATCTTTGGAAACATGGGTTTGTTTGGGTAAAGAGACACGTCCTATGGAAGATCCCCTCCTTTCTTGTCTGTCTGGTATCTGTCATCCTTTGGGTTGGCCACATTTTACAGCAGATTTCTAAGGAGACCAGAGCATATCTGTAAGCCCCCATCCTTTGTGGTCCTGCGTCTCACATTGCCTTTTCAGATTTCAAGATGCTGCGAGTGCAGAGAACCACGCTGGGTAGGCTGAGGGCCGGCCTCTCCAGGGGGCTTCACCACAGACCCGTGATGGCCCTCAGGCGGGAGGATGTCAACGCCTGGGAGAGAAGGGCACCTCTGGCTCCCAAGCACATCAAAGGGATCACCAATCTGGGATACAAGGTCTTGATCCAGCCTTCCAATCGGCGGGCCATTCACGATAAGGTAACTATTTCCCATTTTTAAAATATGCAAGAATAAAATGAACCTGTGTATGGAAATTAGGAGTATATGCGTGAAAATAAAATGTGCAAGTGTCTCTTTGATTCCTTTGCTTAAAAATATCATTATCATTATCATTATCATTATTATTATTATTACTACTACTACTACTACTACTACTATTTTACCAGATCCCATGCTTTCTCTAACTAAGGGTTGAAAGGACTGCTTTTAGAAGTTGATGTCTTTCAGTCCTTCTCTCCTTTATGTGCAGCCCTGGTTCTGGGACTAGGAAGAGCAGGTTCAATTGAAACACCCTTCTTGCACCTGGGGACAAGCTTCTTTGAGTAGAATGTTTTGCATTTGGATAAAACTAGTCTGGTTGTGTCCTCATGATTATATTCAGGCTAAATGTTATGGGTATAAATATAAATAATACATGTTCTTCACACTGAAATATACCAAAGGCACAGAATATCAGGTTTTCAGTTAGGAAAAAATGATCCTGGGCTGGGGGCATGGCTCAGTGGTAGAGCATTTGCCTAGCATGCATGAAGTCCTTGGGTTTGATCCCTAGTACCACAATCAATCAATCAATCAATCAGTCAATTAACAAATAAATGCATATAATTTAAAAAGAATGTGTGATCACTTAGTGGAGGTGCTTACCAGGAGGTAGATCTCTCATTGTCAAAGTATCTGTCATCCTTTGTAACTATTGAGTCATCAGCGGAAGGGTATTTTAACACCTAGGATCTTATTGCAAAAATAAAGAATACAAAATAGGGCTGGGAGTGTAGCTCGGAGGTAGAATGCCCCTGGGTTCAATCCCCAGTACTGCAAAAAAAAAAAAAAAAGACCTAGGAAGTTTCTGTTCCTCAAAAACTTTTCAACTAGTGATGTCAGCATCTGTTGACAAACTTTGCCTGAATTAGTTTTTACATGGAGGCTTGCAAAGTGATACTTTTTTGATTTTGTCACTCTTCTGAGTTGATTTGCTGACCTTCCCTTTGTTTCTCTCTCCTTTTTTGCTCTTTTGAATATTGTTTTGGAAGTGTGGGCTTCTTTCATGCAGTCCATTAACATTATTTTTTAAAATGTCCTAATTATCCCAAATTCGATTAGTGAGAGTGCCTTCAAGGGGCTCCTGTGTTCTTTGGATATGGATTCCTTTTTCTTGAGCTTTCTCGTTTTTTGAAATAACATCTTATCCCAGCCTTTCCTTGTATTTTTCTTGCCTCACGTGTGGAATTAATTATTTCACCAAGAAGCTTTGATTTCTTTTAGGGTTTAGAAACCAGGATCTGATTTCAGATATGCTTCTTGTTTTTTGTTTGTTTGTTTTGTTTTGCTTTTATTTGTTTGTTTTTTTGAGGAAATTGAACCAGGGCCTTGCACATTCTAAGCAAGTGCTCTAGCACTGAGCTACAACTCTGTTCTTTTTATTTCTTTGTTTTTAAATTTTGAGATGGGGTACCAATAAGTGCCCAGGCTGGCCTCAAATATGCAATCCTCCTGCCTCAGCCTCCCAAGTAGCTGGGAGGATAGGCCAGTGCCACCATGCCTGGCTTGAATGTGTTTATTATTAGAGATATTGCTGCTCTTGAGAAAGTTTATTTTGTTCTGTGTGGCCACATTGTCAATCTGATATTGGATATGTAACCACATAGACAAAATAAAATAACTTTTTCAAAGATTTGAATATTATTATTTTACTTAATTTCAATGTAATGTTTGCTTTTAGATCTCTTTTCATTTAATTTTATGTTTCAAATTATATAACATTTACAAATTTTATACATTGGGCCTTGCCTTCATCTAATCCCCTAAATCCCATTCCCACCTAACTCAAAGGTTTCTTTAAATTCTAATCTAACATTCCTATGTTTCTCATTGCAAAAGTAGGCACCTGTGCGTGTGTTTGTGTGTATGTTTGTATTTCTCCTTTATTTTTATACAAAAGGCTGTTTACTATGTATATTCTTTTGTGCCTCATGTGTATTTATTTGAGCATGTAAAATAGTATATGTATATGTATACTCTCTTTGCCTTTCTTTAGTCAGCAACACATCTTGGATATCACTCCATGTGAGTTTATGGCATTGAATGGATTTACCATGATTTATTTTACCAGTCTATTATAAATAGACTGCTTTCAAAGAAATTAGATATAAACTATATGTTTATTCATTCACTCTCTCCTATCCATCTATACTTTCCTCTGAAATAGATTCCTAAATAAATTTATGTTCATTTTATTCAGGTGCTACCATAGATGTTGTTTTAATTTTTTCTGGGTCATGACACCTCTTTATTTACATTTTTTTTTTTGTGGTACTGGAGATTGAACTCAGGGGCATTCTACTTCTGAGCTACACCGCCAGCCCTTTTTATTTTTATTTTGAAATAGGCTCTTACTAAGTTTTGGAGGGCCTCACTAAGTTGCTGAGACTGGCCACAAAGCTGCGATCCTCCTGTCTCAGCCTCCCAAGTACTGGGATTACAGGCTCACGCCACCATGCTCGGCTGACACCTCTTTATTTAAAAATCTTATATAACTATTGCTTCCACATACCCATATGCTATCTTAGGTAAATGTGTAAACTTATGGTTTTCCATTGATAAATTGGGGTTACTGGTTGTACCTACCTCATAGGAGTGTTATGAGAATTAAATGAAATAATTCATGTAAAGAGCTTAGCAAAACACATTATAATCTATTAATAAATATCAATTACTATTGTTACTTATTATACAATAGAACTCATATTAGCCATGATGATATTCAATCTACTTTCCCAAATTGATTTATCCATATGCCCTAAACATCTCTTACTTTCCTGACTTCATATTAGTACATATGCCTTCAGGGCTTCTTACTGACATTACCACCTTGTATTTCCCATCTTCATCTCTCCAAACCTTACCCAGACTTTTAAATGAACTTAAATTTGTATATTTCTTTAATTATCCCAATCGGGACAGTATCTCAAGATCCATTAAACTAATATGTCACTTAGATTCTGCTGATCATAATATTCTTTTGAATTTGGGCTCATTTACTGTGCTCCTGATTTTGTGTGTGTGTGTGAGCTCCTTTGCAAGAAGGATATTTTTGTTATTTAAGACTTATCATCTTATCACTATACAGTCCACTGCTCATATTAGAACAGTAATAAATACTAATTGAAAAAGCCCGGTGTGGTGGCGCACGCTTGTAATCCCAGTACTTGGGAGGCTGAGACTGGAGGATCCGGGTTCGTGGCCAGCCTCAGCTACTTAGTAAGGCCCTCCACAACTTAGTGAGACCCTGTTTCAAAATAAAGAATACAAAATAGGGCTGGGGGTATAGCTTGTAGGTAGAATGCCCATGGGTTCAATCCCCGGTACCGCAAAAAATAAATAAATAAATAAATACTAATTGAACCAAAATTGTTGGAAATCTGTTCTAGCTCTTAAAAATATTAATAGTCATTATTTGACATTTAATGTGTCCGTGTATTATTGATACAAAATATACACTTCATAAGTATGCTTAAAATGCATACTTACGGCTGATCAAACTAGTGGCTGTGATCAAACTATATGCTATAAACGGTTCTTAAATATGAGTATGTGCTGAATTTTCTAGTTGTTTCTGGCTATAAAAATCAAGCATAATAGATTTATCTTCATTTGTACTTCAAGAAGTACAAATATTAAAAATAGCTGTTCTGTTATTTGTTTTAATCCATATAATGTTTATTCCTGTAAAAGGTTGCGTCTTTATTTGCTATAGTTTTTATTAGAGAAAATGTAAATACCACGACTCAAGGGAATAACCCTTAACACAAATTACATTCCCAGGAGTATGTCAAAGCTGGTGGCATTCTTCAGGAGGATATTTCTGAAGCTTGTTTAATTTTGGGAGTTAAAAGACCTCCAGAGGAAAAGTTAATGTCCAAGAAAACGTATGCATTCTTTTCCCACACAATAAAAGCTCAGGAGGCCAATATGAGCTTGTTGGATGAGGTTCTAAAACAGGTAATTAGTGACCAACATTCGTAAGTATTAGTAATATTTTTACTTTTAACTCCAAAGTGGGGTTTTGGTTTTCTTCCAGCATCTAGCAAAGACGTCACGTTACTTGTTACTTGTTACTCAGCTCAACAGGAAAGGTGATGCATAAGGGAGTGATTGAACAGTTCTGTTGTTCTTCAGGACTTCTCTGACATACAGATTTGGAGTTTGTAAAAAGAGAAACTGAACACATTTCATTCCTTTTATATTCAGAAATTGAAAAAAACCGATAAAAAGCTTTTCCCTCAGTTACCAATTTATGAAGCCCATTGGATAGATACTCTAAAATCGAATGTTAGAGCTTACAAGAATGATCATGTCATCGACCACCTTATTTTTCAGATGAGGTTCAGAGAGGCGAAATGACTTGACTGAGGCTGCATAGCTGTGTGGTGCCAGAACTGGACTAGAGATAGAGAGAGAGATACAGAGAGAGGGAGAGTGTGTTGTGTATGAACTGGGGAGGGAGTGCTATTATCTTTCTGGTAGAGGAGGAGGCCTGGGAGTGTTTAGAATGCTTGAGGAGCAATATAAAGAGGGATGATGGGGAAAAGAGGTAATAGCGCAAGGAGTGTGGTCTTGAAGGCATGTGTAAAAGCTGAGATTTGCTCACAGGGAGTGGTCTCAGGAGGGATTTGTTT
>PVJS01007666.1:0-55359 GCA_004027185.1 Glis glis | reverse complement strand
TTCTAGGTTGATGATTATTTTCTCTCTGCTACTACAAGACCAAACAGTCAAAGGTACATAAAAAAACCCAATACCAAGAAAGACAGGCAGCAAGATCTACTATTGGAACACTAATTTCCTTCATATGACTTTATGAAACAATGTGACAAACTCTTTAAAATAAGTATATCTAGGATGTTTGAAAAGATAAAAGAATGAATAACTTACATTTTTAAAACAGGAAATTATAAAACAAAAATAGACATGAAAAAAGAGCAGGAGGATATCTCAAAAGGAATTATAAATCTTATAGTGAAAACTATGGTAATTAAAGTAAAAATTTAAGAAATGGAATAAACTCTAAACTGAGCAGAGTAAAAGAAAGTTAGGAAATAGACATGGGGAATTCACCAAGAATATAATTCAGAAAGACAAAGATAGATAGATGATAGATAGATAGATAGACAGATGATTGATTGATAGCCATGAAGAGCAGTTCAGAGACAGGAAAAGAGATTGTAAGGTTCCAGCAGTCAGTCACTATGAAATTCAGAAAAAAAAAAGAATGGAGAAATGATAGGGAAGAAATATTTGAAGCAGTTAAAGGACAGAATAGTCTAAAATTAATGCTGTGGTTCTTCTGACTAAAAGTGTACCAGGAATCCTACCATCATCTGTTAGCTTTGTTGCTGATAAGAAGTCTGCTGTCAACCTAATTATGGTTCTTTCACTGGTCATCTATCATTCTTTTTTCCCCCTCAATATCCTGCAGTTCCACTTTGAAATATTTAGATATATATATATTTAACTTCATCTATTCTGTTTAGTCTCCTGATACATTTTTAGTCAGAAGAACCATATCATTGATGTCAGAATATTGTATCCTTTAACTGCTTCATTTTGCTGTCTGTCTTTCTTGGTATTAGATTTTCTTCATGTACTTTAGGATGTTTGGCCTGTAGGCTCATTCTGAGTGGGATATTTCATATCCTCTCCCCTCACCCTGACTTACCTCCTTTCCTTGTCTCTCTCTTTCTCCTTCCCTCGTGGTTTTGTGGTTACTGCCATCTGAACTCCAGGGCTCTTAGTCCAGAACCAGGTCTTATTTATACTTCTCATCCGACAGGAATATTACAGATATGGTTATAAAGCAGCATGTAGTTTGGTTCACTTCCTAGTTGTGAGTCTGTGGTTTTGCTTTCCACCTCTCTAGGTCTCCAGCCTCTTATGGAACCACAGTTCCAGGCAGCAGACAAGCTGCTGTTATGTTCAGCTTCCTTTGCTTGAGAGAAAAGGGAAATGTGGCTCTCCCCCAGGCTCTAGCCTGAAGCACTGAGCCTGGTCTGGCCCTCACCTTGGCAGGGGCACTGTTAACCCTTTCTACCCTGCAGAAGACCAATCCCTGGCTACCACTGTCTGATTCTAGATTGGAGTCCACCTGGCCTGCAGCTTTATCACTGTTCACTCTGGTATTGCTCCACGTGTGGATTTCCTCTTTTTACATTCTACTGATCAGTAGCATGTTTGGGGCCAAGGGATGCGGCAACATTGCACTAGACGGAGCCCTGTATGGGCCATCCATGTTTCTTTGCTACAGTTAGGTCTGTCAGAGGGAACCATAACTGAGCACGAAGACATGGGTGACCTGGGGCCAGGAAATACAGCTTGCTAAGTCAGAGGAAAGAAGTTAGGTAAAATGTCAAGTCTGTGCCGGGGGATGTGTTTATTGAAATGTGATTATTTTGCTTCATATGTCAGAGAGCGATGGGCAATGCACAGACCATCAGACATCAGTGTGACTCTGGGGGTTCTTCTTACAGACCCCATGAGATATTTTGTATTACGGCAGTGACTTTGTCATGAGGTGTTGGTTCCACTTCCTGTGTATTGCCAAATGTTCCAATATTTGAAGTATGCCATGAATGCAAAAGTGCTATAATTTATGCTTTACATATTCTTTACTAGTCGTATATTCTAAATTTCTGGAATATTCTTCTCTCTGCATTACAGTACATACCCAGTGCCAGGCAAGTGCTCTATAAAAGTAGCCTTCAAAGATGATGAGATTTTATTTGAATTGTGCTATGCTTAGCAAATCACCATGGGGATCTGGGTGTCTGGTAAAAGCTTTCAGATGACAGTACTGTTTTTCAATAAACATCATGAAATATTCACCAGTAGAGCGAAGTGCAGAATACAAGTCCTAATACATTTTTAAACAAAAAGTACGTGAATGGTAGCGTAGGTAAAGTTATATTATTGTTGATGCTTGTTTTTCTGATAGTTATTTCCATGACTGAAATGCCATTAACTGATATGCAACCCACTCCCCACTAGAAAAGGCAAATTCCAGATGTGGGCTCCGCTTAGAGGTAGTGATTTTGCATCTTGGTTGTCTGTGATTCTAGTCTCTAAGGCCCAGAG
The DNA here is from genome assembly GCA_004027185.1 of Glis glis. Lineage (NCBI taxonomy): Eukaryota > Metazoa > Chordata > Mammalia > Rodentia > Gliridae > Glis > Glis glis. The sequence continues at coordinate 52,956 of PVJS01007666.1, read as the reverse complement.
AGAGCCATGTGGCTGGACCTCTGCCACTAGCAGTCTGCTGTGAGTGTTAAGTGCTGCCCTGGTAAACCAGGTCCCTGGGCTCCAGAGCGCTGTGACCCTTCAGACCAGTACATGACTAGCAGCAGCCTCTACCTGCAGGGGGCAGCACTGGTTACACTTGGAAATGTAGTCAACAGGACTGTCCCCCAAATATTGATTAATATTAATATGCTGATGAGACCCTTGAAGTCAGGTTTACCAAGAGCCCACACCCATACCTCTTCCCTATTCACATAAACAATGGACAGGGTCACTATTTTGTTTTGTTTTGTTTTCTGTAGAGGTCACAGTGTGATCTCATTTGAATGGATTGCTGCTGGATCCTATGGAGCCTAAAATTTTACCTTTTTCCACCTTTTTATAACTATGGAAATATACTTATCTTTTGATTGCTCTCTATATAGTACCAGAAGGAAAGGGTGCTTGTAAAGTTCAGGCCAGGATCAGAAGGACTACTACAGGTTTTACTTAACAGTTGAATTATATAGTGGAGGAAGCAAATAATTCACCTCAAATCTGTTCATTTCACCTGTTAAAAGAAGCCCAGAGGCGAGGCCAACTATCAACAGGGTGTAGCGTTTCCTGGAGGTGGTACTGACCCAAAAAATCAAGGTCAACCAGATCTTCCCAACCAACAGGAAAATTTGGAGTATAAGAATGGCAGGAATTCCTGAGAAATCAAGTCTGTTCTTTAAGAGTTTTATACCATAAATGATATTTATGACTCCTTTGGGCCACACAAGTTTCTGAAAGCCACAGACAGTGTCTTAGCCTTATAGAATTTTGATGAGTTTGCCTTCCCAGCTGAAGAGGTTCAGCATTCCTTTCTCTTTCTTTCACATCCAATAGTCTAATAGTTTTGGCCTAAGAACCCAAAACAAACCACAAAAATCACACTTTCAACTTCTGGTTATCCAGAGCATAACCAACATGTTTGTGGATTTGTTTTTTAGGCCCAAAGCCCCTCATTTCTGAGCCCCACAGTTTCCGCTTAGAAGGTCATTGTGAACCCACAATAAGTTTAATGAAGAGATGTTGAAAGTAAATAGAGTCATTATTTTGAATTAACTGGAAATTTCAGTCTTCAAGGTCATAGTATCATGAATGACTAAGAATTGTCTATGTGATGGAACTTCATCAAACTTTTCTTTTATGAATACTGGGAATTTTCCATAATATATAATAAACGCAAGCATAAAAATCCCAGAAGAGACATTGTGATCATAATTGTGCCCCAGTCACACTTTTTTGGCCTTCTTTTTACCTTTTCCTAGTTTGTTCATTCATTCATGGTATATCTTTCTCTCTCTCTTACTCTCTTTTATTGTGCTGGGAATAGAACCCTGGGCCTCACACATGCTAGGTAAGGGCTCTGTCAATGAGGCACACACCCAGCCCTTATTTTGCTCTTTAAACTTCCTCTTAAAAGTTTCTCGGACTGTTTTCCAGTGAGGAAGAGACCTATATGAATCCTCAAACTTCTACCTTTGTAATTTTCCATCTTAAGTCTGTTTAGAAACCCCATTTATGACTTTCTGATTCTGTTATTGGCCCAGCTCCCTGGATTAATTCTGCTCTTGAATGAAATAGGTCTACATTTGATATAAGAAAAAGAGCTACAAAATTAAGCTCCTTTAACACACTGCTGTTTGGGGATTTACCTCACAGCTTCCTTATCAAATATTCTCTCATATTTTTTTAATCATAAACAGGGATGTTTTAGGGAAAATGCACTTTACCAAACCAAACTCCTAGCTTTTAAAGGCTGTTATAATATCCTTTTTCTTTTATTACCTTTTTATTTTTCTTATTGATGTTCCCTCCCCATTTTGGATTAACCATCTATGGATCATACCAAGGCTCTATAAATAAGAAAACCCCCAAGTCACTATAATAATTCTATATATCTAAGTATAGCATTTATTGAAAGGAAAAACTATTAAAATAGTTTCCTAGATCTTGTTTCCTCTACGTCTCTCAAACTGAGGACCGAAGGCAAAGAAAAGCCAATATTTTATAAACAATTTAAACACATACGAGTTGCATAGATGATGGGAGGTAATTCCAGACTAAGTATGGGACTCTGCTTATCATTTGGACACACGAGTGAGGGAATTGGCAGGAGGAAAAGCAGTCTTCCTGGTGAGAAACTGATTCAACATATTTGGGTAGAGGCTATTTCTCCGTCTTTCTCCGTCACATCACAGCTTTTAAAGCCACAGGGGAAAGAACCAATGCTTTGTAATGACTGGAAAAATACTCCCAACACTAAAGGTGTAATGCTCAATGGTCATAACCAGAGAGAGAGCAGTCCTTTACTGTTACTCTTACTAAGCTCCGATGTTGTTGGTTGCTGTGCTGTACCATCCAGTCCCTACCCTGACCCAGGAATTCATGTTGTAGAGTCCAGTGCCCACCAGGGCCGGTAATGTGAATGCCTGAATGCGGCCCTGTGTGTGCAGACATGTGCAGTGGTCCAGTGGAGCACCCTGGGGCAAATTGGGATGGCACATTCCCTGTCTCAAGGGGGCAGATGCTGCCCAATTTCAGCCAATCATTGCCACATGGAATTTGTGCAAGGGTTTCCCAATCTGATGAGTTTTCAAGAGAAGCTAGAAATCTGGATTTTTGGGTGAAACAACCTACTCTCTCTTCATCCCCCTCCCCCTCCTCCTCTTTCTATTTGGTACTGGAAACTGAACCCAGGGGCATTCTACCTCTGAGCTATACCCCCAGCCCTATTTTATTTTGAAACAGGGTCTCACTAAATTGCTGTGACTGGCCTTGAACCTACGATCCTCCTGTCTCAGCCTCCCAGGTACTGGGATTACAGGTGCACTCTACTGCGCACAGCTGAAATCTCCTAATTCTTAAATGTTGGTACCCAAACAACAACAACAACAACAACACAAAACTAAAAACCTATGGGTGAAACAAAACATGCTACAAGTCAGACATGACCCACGGATGACCAGTTTATGCCCCATTATTTTGCCAAAACCATTTAAAATTTGGGTACTCCATGAAAAAGCAGAAGAATTTATAATTTGCTGTTACATTTATGACAACAATAAAGCCGGAAAACAAAGGACGAATGGGATTTGTGATGAGACTAGAGAATGTCAGAGAGAGCTTGAAGAACAGGAGGGAGAACTCTGGACTTGTCACCAGGTGACCTGGGTTCCAGGCATGGGTTCTTACTAACTGGCAGGATCACAGGAGCTGAGATACTTCACCTCTTTGAGCGCCCGTTTCCTCACTTCCAAAACAAGCGGAGTCATACCTCTTTCACAGGATGGTTGTGGGGATCAAAGAAAAGTGCATTTGGAAGTGCTTTAAAAACGACGGAGAGCACTGCACAGAGGAAAAAAGAGTGAATAGATGCTTTGATTTTTGAGCCCATTGATGAAGGGCTTTGAAGGATTCAGCAACATTTGAGAAAATGGTCGTGGAAATAAATGCAAGGGCTTGACATTCAGCTCAGGCCTGGAGGAAACACTGCAGTAAGAGGTGAGAGGAAAGCAGGTTAAGAAGAGAAAGAGCCTGGTGGTGGGCACAGGAAGGAGAGCTGTGGTTATTTAGGGAGCAAGATTTCCTTCATGAGAAAACTTGCTAGGACTAGGAAGACCACAATGAAACTCCTGACCAACGAAGTGGTGAATATCCGCTGGTGGATTATTTGTGGCAAATTTAAAATCACAGGTTGACTTCCTACGCTTGGAATATTTTCAAACCACTAACTTACCTCTCCACCCTTAAGTCAAAGAATAAAAATTCATTTCAATAGCAGCTCAAGAAAAACACAGAGGAGATCAATGATACAAGAATACGTCTATTAATTCCAAAACTATAGATGATTTTTGAATTTGGGCTATGTTCAATGATCAGCAACAATATTTTCTTCTGTGAAAGTGGATAAACAAATCGTTTTTCAATGCTCTGCAAACCTTTCACTGGGAGAGTATAAAACTTTATTGTGAGGTTGTTACTGGTTCCTCCCTTTAGGAAGCCACACAACTCTCTGTAAATTCTTTGTTCTCTAGCTTTTAGCACCGTTGTTTCTCAGCACATAAAAGGTCTAAGGATACTAGTTTGATTTAAGGAACAGAGACAAATAAGGTAGTTATTGATGTAACACATTTTTAAAAAGAGTAACCAAATTTTCAGAAAGCTCCAGGGGAGAATTCTCCACAGTCCTTGAGTACGAGGAAGATAGTGTCCAAAATTTTGGTAACATTTGGCCCAGGTCCACCCCCTTTAGGAAGATTCTATATTTAGCAGGACATATGCTGCTCCATCTTATAGAAGGCTGAGGAGAGACTCATTCTTATTTCACTTTCTTACCCTGGCCTAGTTAGGTCTAGAAATCTCTTATTGACTTGGGGATTTGAGAACTTGGGGATTTAAGATGTCAATGGGAAATGAATACACTGGAAAACACCTGTCACCTCCCTCGGTGGCTCTCCTTGCCAGTGGGGACTGGAGGGAGCAGGTGGTTATTTACTTCCAGTGCTGAGCCCCCAAAGGGGTCTTTAAATAGAACTATATTTCAATAGAATTTGTTTTCTTTGTAATCCTAGGTATTTTCTTACAATGCATTTATAAATATTTGTCTGGGAAGAGGTCTACAGGCATCACAAGACGCTAAGCCATGTTCGTGACATAAAAGAGATCAAGACCCCTTGGAATTGGCTATTTTTCTTTTCCTGGAGAAGGATGGCAAGACTTGCCTCCACTGGACAATGTATTTCCTGACCTGTATTCCAGCACTGGGCCTCATTTAGGCCAGCAAAAATGTCAACAGAAGATTATTTTTGATGGAGATTGAAGAAATTCCCCCTAAAAAGCTTGGGTAAAACTTCCATTTCAAAGAGTTGGACAGCAAACTATAACAACCATCAACAAAATTTTTATGCAAATAGTCTCCTGGGTGGTTCAAATGCCTGAAGCAATTTCTATATTTGTCACTTAATCTAGCACAGTGGTCCTCAAAGTGTGGTCTGCTGATCCCTGGCAGGTCCCTGAGACCCTTTCAGGGGTCCACAAGATCAAAACTATTTTTGTAAAAATACCAAGATGGCATATGCCTGTAATTTCAGTACTTGGAAGGCTGAGACAGGAGGATTGGAGGTTTGAGGCCAGCTTCAGTAACTTAGTGAGGCCCTGTTTCAAAATATAAAATAAAAAATGGGCTGGGGAAGTAGATTGGAGGTAGAATGCCCCTGGGTTCAATCCCCAATACCAAAAAGAAAAAAAAGATAAGAAAAAGAATATCAAGGTGTTCTTTGCACTTCTGATGGTATTGATTTTGTGCTGGCTCATTCACATAAATCAAGACAGGGAATGGAGCTGAACTACAAGTAATGGTATTCTTCACCACCACACTTGCAACAATAAAAAAAAATATAGTGTCTCTTCAGAATGCTCTTGATGGAACAGTAAAAATTATTAATTGTACTAACGCTCAACCCTCTAGCACACATCTTTTTAATATTCTGGGAAGAGATGGGAGTTTGCATATAGCACTCACTACTGATTTCATGGCAGTTTGGTTCAGCCTATGGACTCACTTCTCAGAGCGATATACTTAAATGTGTAAAATAAAATATATATGGTTATGAAGGAAACAAAGTAGATCGAATTACTTATCCAAATAGGAAAAGTTGTGATAAGTAATATACATGCTTGTTTAATATATTGAATAATAAGATTTCTCAGTGGGTCTACTATTGACCACAAAATGGATCTGAGTTCTGTTACCATGAATAGTATGAGATATCTCCAGTAAGAGTAATTGATATATAAAACAGCTATGTGCTCTATTGGCAATATCGTAGGCATAGTTAATACTGCTACAGTTTGTTGTCTACATTCAAAAATGACAAAGACGCTAAATTGGTGAAACTCTGATGCATTTTTCTATTGAAGTTGAGGCCCCTAGAATTTATCCAGAGATATTTTTTGGGTGATCCGTGGGCCTCAGAACAGTCTTTTGACTCTTATGAGTAATAAGAGTCAATAGCTTCCTTTTCCTCTTACCTTGCTATACATTTCTTCTAGGCTTTTTATCACCACCCAACATATTATATATTGTCTGTCTGTTTACTATCTGTCTCGGCTCACTGGGATGCCAGCTCCAGTCAGCTGGGGCTTTGTCTACTTTCTTCACTGCTGTACCAGGTTTCAGAGTGCCCAGCCCGTAGTAGATGCTCAGCCAATATTTCTTAAGTGAATGACTAGATATGACCCGATTCCAAGTCCTATTGAGTTTACGTGGAACCCTCTTTCCACTTCTAGTTCATGTTCTTAATATACCATCACTGTGTTTTCCAATATAAGTTTTATAGTTTGCAGGTAGTCTTATTATTTAATCTGAGTTGTCTTAGAAAGAAGTTGGTGCTGTAAAAGAACTTCTCAACCAATTAATGTGGAGCTTCTTAGCGCTGTCCCTGGAAGGCCTGGGGATTGTCAGCATCTGCTACTGTTTCCTACTAGCTTCCACAGAGAAAAGGCAAATAACTGAAGTGCAAGCCAGAATTTTCTGCAAAATCCCTAAAGTAAAGCTTTTGTGGGCTAAGATGGAAAATATGAATCTGAAAGTCTGAATATCTGGGATTGTAATTTTATCCATGAAAACACACTGGTGTCATGTGAAAGAGATCAAACAGCTACATGGAAACCTACCATCCAGTCAACCTATCGCCGAACGTTTTCTTTGGCATCTCAATCTTAACACATTGGTTTGTTTAATGATTCTCATTTAAAACCAAGAAAAATCTCATTGGCAACAAATCTTAGTCTTTTCTTCTCCTCAACTAATTGCATTACAAATCAGCCATGTTTATTATAGAAAATACAGGGAAGCAAAAAGAAAAAAAAAGCAACCATCTACCACATGAGATACATAATTTTAAATAAAAGATATAAAGAATATAAGCATATAATGGATACAAAAATATAAGGTGTAAGCCGGGCATGGTGGGGCACGCTTGTAATCCCAGTACTTGGGAGGCGGAGACCGGAGGATCTGGGTTCACCGCCAGCCTCAGCTACTTAGTGAGGTCCTCCACAACATAGTGAGACCCTATTTCAAAATAAAGAATAAAAAATAGGGTGGGGGGGGTGTAGCTCAGCGGTAGAATGCCCATAGGTTCAATCCCCAGTACCACACACACAAAAAAATGAGGTGTATAGTCCCTTACAGTATTTCTTGGTAGGAAGGCCTATTTATCTTGCTGTGGGTTTTCTTGACTGCAATGCCAAACTTCAACTAAAATATAAAAAAGAACAAAGGAAGCAAAAGCCTTTGAACTTTCTTACTCTATACACTGAATTTTTTTTTGTAGTTAAATGTGAGATTTCATCAGAGGCCAATTTTTTTTTAGGTTGGATTTTCATCAACTTTGACATTCTTCTATCTTAATTATAAATGAGGAAGGATGGAATTAATAAAGTAAAACTCATTCAATTTTCAGAAAAACTCCGGAAAAGTTTATTATTTATCATACAAACTGGCAACTCCTCATTTATTCTTTCATTTGAAGAACAGACATGAAGATCTGAAAATGTCAGATTAGACACTTCGGCCTCTCAGATTAGAATTATGGCTCTAGATTGCTTTGGTTTCTGTATTATCGCCCCCTTCCTGGAAGACTGAATACAGGTGCCTCACATTAGCATGGTCTCTGTTCACCCAAGAGGACACATGACAGGGTTGGGGACCATGTTGTTTGCTTTTGTACTCTCCCTGTCAGCAGTACAGATGCTTCTGTTAATGCAGTCCAAGTTGTTTTCATTTTATCTGAACATGGATAAAGGCCAACCACTTGTTTTCCCTTTATTTTGGTAACAGTCTCATGGGGTATTTTTTTTTCCTCTCCAACATCTTAGCCTTCGTGGGTTATTTTTATAGTTAATGCTCTTGCCTTCTGTCAAGTCGGTTAATAAGTGTTGGTAACATGCTAATGCAGGGATTCAGAACATGGGTTTCTTTGTGGCTTGGTCACCTCCTTTGACAGGGAAGGCTTGGAGATCTCTAACCTCATCACTATTCACTCTCCGTTCTTCTCTTCTTTCACTTGTTCTAATTCCTTTTGAACTATTTAAACTTTTTAACCAAGGTTTTTATTTGGGGGGTGCACACTCAGGCCAAAGAATACCAAAGCAGAGAAATAGCTTCTTCAGAGGTCTAGAGGCCTCCGATGATAACAAACACCCAGGAATCAGAGGCACCTTGCCTTTCCAAAGCCTTTGAGCATCTAGTTCCCATTTTCATGGTCTGATGGAGGATTGATGAGGTTCCCACACTTTTGGGAAGGGTGATTCCAAAGGAGCAGATGCGGGCTATGCAGCTCTTTGCTGGGCTCACTCGCTGTTGGGGCGTGGGTGGGAGAGAGCAACAGGCTCTGAGCCAATGGGCTGGTGCAATACCAGGCACAGGAGTCAGAAGGAGGGGGAGCCAAGGGGCTGCATCCTTGTCTCCTCTGAAGGGTGGATTTGGAAATGGAAAGAGGCCAAGGTGAAATGGTGAGGTGGAGAGGACTGCGTGGCTGGGAGGTGGTAGGAACGTGGACAGTATCACATGTTGTGGGTGTCCACAGCTTCTAAGGATCTCCAGCTCCAGGACAGGGACCTGTCTAATCTGCCTCACTGTCTTCCTGCCTACCTTTCAGGGAACACCAGAAGAAAAATTGCTGTGGTTGTGGTTGTGAGTGTTGCTGTTGTTGGTTTTTATATAAATGGACCAAACTGGAGAGTTGACACATCATACAGGCTCTTCCTAGCTATCCAACCTCAGATTTTAGTTCTTACTTCTTCCTGTGTCAAACCTTTTATCCCAACACCTTTACTGCATTTACTTCCTTCTCCTGCATCAAACTATTGCATGGTATGCCCTCTTGGCCAGGCTACCTTCCACTTATCTTGCAAGACGCTCCCAGCCTGGGAGCAGATGCTCCTAGCCTGCTTGGCTCAATGAATACGTGTTTGGTGAATGAACACACATAATGAAGATCGAGAGGTTTAGAGCAGGGGATAAAAGCTCCACTGCAGCAGCAAATTTTGCTCTAATCACCGATGTGTTCCAAATGGCTGGGAGAAATGCCTGTCACACAGTAGGTGCTCCTGCTTACTTAAAAAAAATTAAGAAGAAATATTTTGGGAAGTGGTGAGGACACGATCATGTATAGATTCTTTAGCCATGCCACAAGCTTTCAAAGGGCTGTTCTGGAAGCAGGGTTGCTCTCGTGGGAGACCTGTTTTTTGTTTGTTTGTTTGTTTTTGTTTTTACCTGGGAGCAAGCTTCCTGGCACAAATGAGTTCTCCCACAGCTTGTTCATGTGCACTAGAGGGATATTTTTTATAGTTCAGATTACAGTGTGAAGAGAGCCTGAGGCCAGAGTCATGGGAAGTCTTGGGGCCACTTGGGGCACACCACTTTGTACAGCAGCCACAGTCCCCTTGGGCAGCTTGTTGCCATCCTAACCCTCCCTGGCTGTTCTCTGCAGAGCTGAGCTATCGGGCGCTGCAGCACAGGACTCCAGAGAGAAGCGCCTGTGCTCTGAAAGCTTCAGGTCCTCCTGCTTCCAGGCAGCGTGCATACTTCATTTTCCAGACAGGAGGGTGCAGAGCTGGGAGAATAAACAGCTTCCCAATAAACTGCCAGTGGCCAGGGAGGCGGATAATTAATGCATTTATCTCCTGGCGCGTGGGTGGGAGTAGGCAGGAAGCAGATCCACCACATCACGGGCTGTAATGGATGTTACAGTGCTCTTAAGGTCATCTTGAGGTTGAATCACATGAACGGGAATAGGAACAGGTCTGTCTTGATAAATGTAAGATTCAAGAACAGATACAACTATATCAAGCACATCCTTTCTTATTATTTCACAGATGTTTCCAATCCCTAATCATCAACCGGGGAAGAATGTCTATCAGCATCACCTTTGACTACAAATAGTTATTGAGCAGTGTGAGGTGGAGAAACCTGGGAAGACAGAAGTGTAAGGTGATGACTGTCCCTGTCCTTAAGAAACTTCCTGTCTGGTAGGGAGACAGACACATGATGACGATGGCAAAGTAAGGAACGGCACAACACAGGGCTGGACAAGTCTGTTGCAGGGACTCAGGGGACGGGGGTGGATTAAGCAATTTTTTGCATTCAAATGCATCATGGAAACATAAACCAACCGTGTGGAGCACACGGGTGAGAGTCAGATGACCTGGGCTCAATCCTGATAAATGTCTACCAATCACCTTTGCTGAACAAAAACCACACAGATGCCTGGTTGGTAGCATTTGCAAATTTACATGGTATAAATACTCCTAGCGTTGGCCAAATTTGAGTTACCATCTTGATGCCAATTGCTATGGTTTGATATGGTTTGTCCCCACCAATATACATGTTGACATTGAATTGCCAAGGTAATGGCACTGAGAGGTGGTGGGGCCTGTAAGAGGTGTTTGGGTCATGAGGGGTCCACCCTCCTGATGGATTAATGCCGTTCTCACGAGACTGGGTTAGTTCTTAATGGAATGTGTTGTTATAAGGCAGATTGGCCCTTGTTGTCCCCTCCTCTTTTTGTATGTGCTTACTTCCTTTCTGACTTGCACCATGTTATACAGCTGCACAGGCCCTTGCAAGATGCAGCCACCTGATCTTGGACTCCCTAGCCTCCATAAACATGAGCCAAAATAAACCTTTTTCCTTTATAAATTACCTAGTCTCACATATTCTGTTATAGCAACAGAAGACAAAGTATCAACTGATGAGCACAATCCCTGAAAATGTAAATATTGGCTCAGAATCAGCTTCAGCGTACCACTGGCTGAAATCCAGGCTGTGCTATTTACTAGTTGTGTGAACTTAGGCTTGTAACTTAACCTCTATAGCCCTTGGAGTCTCATGTGCAAAATGGGCACGATATTGTCCACCTTACAGGGATGCTGTAAATGTTAATGAGATAGTATATGTGTGGCAGTCATGGATCTCACCTTCTGTGGGGAGAGTGGGGGACCAATGGTCTCAGGTGCCTTGTTCTGGATATTCCACAATGTTTATGTGCATGCTATGCTTGTCTTGGGCTGCTATAGGCAGAGACAGAGTGTGGCAAGGAGTCTAAGGCAGGCTCATTCTTGCAAGACACAGGACTCCTCTAATGAGTGACCTTGGCTTGAAGACTCCCCCTTGGGCTGTCTGAAACCTTCTTAGAATGCACTTTGTCTGAGGCTCTGCTACTAATTCTTTCTTCCCTGTTCTTTACAGGGATCATATCTAAAGGGTCCAATGGCTCTTCTCATTTCCTTTCTTTCTCACAGTCATTTCCCTCCAATCAAGCTCTTACATTTCCAATTTCATCTTTATGTCTGCTTCCTGAAGGACTTTCACATGCCAATCACTTTGGACTACCTCTTCCCTTGATAAGTGATCCTGAGAGAACACCGGAGACACTGACCACCGCATGCCTCCACACACCTCGTCAGGACAGTATGCACCAGACTCCCCCCCCATCTCCATTTTCCTGTGTCTTTCTTGCCTGCTGCTCGCATCCATCTAGCTTCTTCCCATATCACTGAATGGATATAAATCCTGCCAAGATTGCTTGCTCTTATCATGTTGTAAATCCAATGGTCATATTTTCTTTTTTGGGGGGTACCAGGGCTTGAACCCAGGGGCATTCTACCTCTAGGCTACACCCCAAGTCCTATTTTTTATTCTTTATTTTGAAACAGGGTCTCACTAAGTTGCTGAGGGCCTAAGTAGCTGAGGCTGGCCACAAACCTACGATCCTCCTGTCTCAGCCTCCCAAGTACTGGGATTACAAGCGTGTGCCACCATGCCTGGTTCAATGGTCATATTTTCTATTCTTATTTTGTATGACCCTTCTGGGAAACTTCTGACAATGATGAAAAATATCGTCTTCTCAGAACCCTTTTCCTTTGATTTTATGACACCTCATCTCAATATTGTCCTCTTCCTGGGACTCTCGCTCAGTTTTCTTTGCTTCTACTTCTCAATGAGTACTGAAAAATGGGGACCCCTAGGCTCTTTTACCCTCATCCTCAATACATACGCCACAGCTTCAATTCAGCAACTTCAGCAAATAATTACTGATCACCAACATTGTTCCAGATGTGACCTTAACCCTCATGGAATATCCTGTTTAGTGAATCAATGAATTTCTCTTTAGGTACTGATACTTCTAATTCCATATATCCAGCCCAACCCTCTCTTCTGCCAGCGGGATGTCTCATTCATATGTACTTCAGGCACCTGAAACTCATCACACCCAAAGCAGAACTTGTTTTTCCTGCACATTTGTCCCTTCACCCCCTATACTCAGTAGCACCACCCATCAAATTGCTCTAACCAGAAACCAGGAATCATCCTAACTCCTCTTCCTCCTTTAGCTCCACATCCAATCACTCACGAAGCAATTATTGATTTAACCCTTTAAATGTCCTAACTTATCTATCCTTCTTGTTCTCCATTATCATGACGACCCTATTTCAAACCAAAATAATGATCTTGCTCTACTCCAAACATCTTCTTCTTGCTCAAGATTTTAAATGCAAATTCTACTGTCATCCCCTCGCCCCAATCACAATTCAACAGCTAAGATTCTTCACTATCGTTAGCGTAAAGCCTGTAATACCTAGGATATCTCTTTAGGGTCTTTGATGTTTGAGCTTCTGCCCACCTCTCCAGCTTCATACCACGACTCTGTTCTCTGTTTCCTAACCTCCACCCACATAAGATTCTTGCAGTATGTGGGGCTCCTGACCTATGCACATTCTGTTCCCTAGTCTGATCACCTCTCCCAACTCCTTGCTTAATGTCTGCTTTCCCTGATAGATTATACACTCTGCGAGGGAGGGAGCCACATCTGTGTTTTTCATTAGTGCTAGCTACGGAGTAGGTGCTGAGCATTTGTTGAAAGAAAGAATAAATGAATCAACCATATCAGAATATAAATTGTCTAAACATTTATGCACATGATGTACATAACCAGTTGCAGATGGGTAGGCTCATTAAAAGATGTTGATAACAAAATGCCAGATTTACAAGGTTTATTTATATTTAAAGCAAAGAACGTAGAAATGAATTTAATTCAAAAGAAAGCACCTCAGATTTCAGCGACTGGCACTGATGTTAATGGGAGTGTGAGAAAATGTGTGTATGTGTATGTGTGTCTGAGAGAGAAGGGGGGGGAGAGAGAGAGAGGAAGGGAGGGAGGGAGGGAGGGAGAGAGAGAGAGAGAGAGAGAGAGAGAGACTGACTGACTTATGGTGATTTGGTCATCTAGAGATGACCGTCCTTTTTTTCTGGACCAGTGTGAGATGGAACAAGGCCATCTTAATAAGTGGACTGGTGAGCAGCAGATTGGAAATGTTTAGGAAACAGCCATCACCTCTGGAATTTGTAATTTTGTTTCAGAACTTACACACCCTTTATAGACCTTCTTGTCATTCACAAATTTGTTCCTGACATTCTATTTCCTAAGCTCACTTTCTCCGATAAGCACCCGATTTGGATTTGCCTGGGCCTTTGAGGTAACAGTGTCTTAACGAGGACTGACTCCACGTGGATTCCCATCCTCCTGCTGTAGTCCTAACAATGAAAACGAGCGGCTGACAGGAGATTACCTGTGTGTTTCTTTTCTGCCTTGACCAGTTATGATTACTTGAAGTCTTGTTTTATTTTGTTTTTTTCCTTTTACCTGCTCCCTGGACCTCACGTTAAAAGGGTCTGGATGACAAGTCCTATTTTCACTTCTGGCTCCCTGCCTGCCCATCATTTTCATTCCTGCCTGATTTGTAGCCTCCTCCTCTGATTTACCAATGCTCTGCTTGTAAGTCAAGGGCTACCCAGTAGGACTCCATTCCAACAGATGCTGGTAAAGGTATTTAATTGCCTCTTGCCACCGCTTTGTCTTTTCAAGATGGGACTAATGAGGCTATTTTGGAGAACAGCACATTTCTGGAAGACTGCAGGCATAATGGAGTACTTTGAATTTCTTAAAAGAATTGAAAACTTGGTGTTAACTTGCCCCTTGATGTAAAATCATTTATTTTGACCGAATCTTAACAATCTCAGTGCTAAATGTGGTTCAGCAAATAAATTAAATACAAATTGTGCTCTGTAGGAACCTGACTTTCACTAATAGCATTTAGAAAGAATTTGATGAGGTATCTTTTATCTAAAGCGTTAACATCAACCCTGGAGACCAAAGCAGTTTTAGGTATAGGGTATGAAACAAATGCCTTACCCCAGTAGAGAAGCACTTTCTTGTGAAAAAGAAATATTTTTGGAAATTAACCTTTGAAGATTTGTGGTACTAATGATACCATTTTATTTACTTATTGATTGGTACCTAAAAGCAAGTGCTCATAAACCTAAAGTTTAAAAGTACTATTTGTTAAGGTATTAAAGATCACAGAACTGTCTTGTTTGTTTTAAAATAAAGTATTTGTTTAATTAAAATTGGTATAGCTTGATTTCATCACCTGTAATAGAGAGATGAACTCTGAGCCCCATGCCCTGGGTTGAGCCTGTAGGATCCGTAGGAGCAATAACCAACGTTGCTGAGGGCAACTAAGCACCTTGCTATGGTTTGATGTGTCCCTTTCCAAATCCAGGCACTGCTAATGTGATCCTATTAGGAGAGGGGGCCTTAAAGAGGTGATAGGGCCATGGGGTGTCCTCCCTCGCGAATGAGATGGGTACTCTTATGAAGGGCTTGAGGGAGCGAGTTTGCTCACTAGCCTGTCTGTCTTCTACCATCTGAGGACAAGATTCTTCCCCTCTGGAGGAAGCATTGTGGAAGCAGAGAGCTGCCCTCAACAGAGCTTGGCGCCTCACTCTTGGACTTCCCAGTCTCAAGAACTGTGAGAAAAATAAATTTCTGTTCTTTGTAAATCACCCAGTCTCAGGTACTTTTTATATCATCACATATGGACTAAGACACATCCACTTTACAGTTTAGAGAAATGTCCAGCTCGATCACCAGCAGTGGCCTAGAGGCAACTGAGATACTTACACAAAAATACAGATATGCAAATTGACATGAATGGGAAAACGTGAGAGAGATGTGCTGACGTTACTGTATATTTTTCAAACTGTGAATCAATCTGATATTCATTTAGTCATCTACTTAACAAATTATCCCTGAACACTTGCTATGTGTCAGACCCTGTTTTTTTAGGCGCTAAAGAAATGCTAGTGAATAAGACGAGTTCTTTGCCCATATGTAGCAAATTCTAGCACCTTCCTGTGCTCCAAGCCCCAGGGACGCAATTTGACCTATACAGAGCAGTGAAGACCCATACCTGCTCCAGCAGCTGACAGTCAGGCTGGGGAGGGACTAAAGAAACAATCAGAGAGTCACAGGGGACAGAAAGAAGCAGTTCAGCATAGTGGTTAAGGTGGCTTCTGAAGCT
The DNA here is from genome assembly GCA_004027185.1 of Glis glis. Classification (NCBI taxonomy): domain Eukaryota; kingdom Metazoa; phylum Chordata; class Mammalia; order Rodentia; family Gliridae; genus Glis; species Glis glis. Next base: position 37,479 of record PVJS01007666.1, on the reverse strand, counting down.
GGCTGGCTGCCTCTGCACTCTAGCTCCATCACTGAATGGATGCAGCTCAACTCTGGACAAGCTACTTACCCTACCTGAGCACCAGGCTTCTCATCTCTAAGCAGGACCATGATAATACCTTCCTCCTGAGAGTGTTATGAGGATCAAATGACATAGTCAAGTACTAAGCAGTATCCAAAAGACAGTGTGAACTGAAGAGGCAGAGCAGAGCACAGGAGCCCCTGGAATTCTAGAAGGGAGGGTACCCCAAAAGTTGGGACCAAGAGAGACTGGACATGAGAATTTGGAAGGTGGATAGGATATGGATGGAGAGAGGAAAGAGATAAAGGCCCTTTCGCTTGGGGGAGCAGCATAGGGACAAGAATGGAAATGGGAATGAGGTTTTTCTCAAAAGAGGATGTGAGAAGCTTGGTGTGCTTAGCACATACTTGGGAAAGCAATAAGTCAAGGCAGGATAGGTCCAGATTAGCAAGAGCCCCGGTAGCCGGAGGAAGGACTTTAAATTCATAGCAGTAGGCAGGAGTTGCTGAGCTTCTTGAGCAGGGAGTTAAATGACAGGATGTGAAGCGCTGTGCTGGAAACCAGCCTGGCAGCACCGGCCGGTGAAGGAGAGGGGGAGCGGCTGGAATCGGAGGTTAGGACACTGTCAGCCGCACACTGGAAAGGAGTTAGGCTGTGGCGTAGGCGGTACCCAAGAGTGCAAGGAACTCTGACAGTCATTCCAAAGGAAAAATAAGGCTCCACTAACTGGATGAAGGAGAATATTTTTAAAGTCAGGGTAATGATATATAGGTAACGCATGCATATTCTTCAAAAGGTTTAAGTCACTTAAGTGATCAGGGATTGGGAAAAATAGACTAGGACATTTGTATGAGACTGATTACACATATCTCTTACAGGATACTCAAGGAAGACTGACTGTATTATGGCCAAAGTATCTGTGGAAAGAAAGAAATATGGCGAGGCAGGAGGAGTCAGACTGACAGGCTGGAGATAGAACTCACCATTCAAAATCAGGAAAGAGTTACTCAGGTTATAACACCTGGGGTTTTTGCTAATTTAAGGTATTAACAATCTAAATTTAATAAGGGAGCAGCTGGAAATGATCAAGTTAAAGTCTCATATGTATATTAAATCAAAGCAATTCAAGTGAGGGGTATATTCCCTCATGTCAACTTAGGTTCCAAAAGCAAAAGAGAAAGATGCTGCGGCTTGCTGACCACACAGGGCTAGGGGTGAGCATGACAGGGGGTAGGTGTCACTTTAAAGTTCTCCCTTGTGCTTTTCAGGCCCCAAAATACAAACAGAAACATCATCCAATCAGGCATCAACATTCCTTTCGAGGACCTTGGCATATCTACTTCCATATTTTTAGTTGAGTGGATGGACCGAAAACTGCTCAGAGTACAGGGGCTTAGTTCAAATTTCCTCACCTTTCTAATGTCAGGTGTGTATAGGGTCATTTCAAAAACCTTTCCAGCCTTTTGTAGCAGCTTCCCAGGAAGTCAAAGAAGCCTTTACAACAGAAGAGGGGAGACATGAGGCATCAGAAATGGGCCAGGCCTAGCCCAAGACCACCCCAACGTGGAGCAATTCATTTTTACATTTGCTCTCATAAGTGAAAGCAAAGTAAAAGTGTACCCAACTTGACCTTCAGCCTCCAGCTGTTTTCCATCATTCCTTTGTGTTGCAAAATTGTTAATGATGAATCTGTTCTTCATTTATTATAATTTATTAAATGTGGTCACAAGGAACTGAATGCTAGGAAGACCACACCCAGGGGATAAGAAATAAGATAACGTCCAACCTTTAGACCTTACAAAAGGACACCAACATCGAATTCACACTGGTGGCACAGGCTGTTGAGAACACAGTGCTGTGGAGTTGGAAGTTATCAAACATGACAGCTAAGTTACGGTGGGTGTATGGGGGGGTAGTGAAACATTATTTATCTTTTTCCTTAAGGTTTTCTGTCATTAGATATTGAGATTTATGGTGTGTATTTATATTCTCCTTGCAATGAAATTCTAAGTGGTCTGGATCCTTAAACATTATACTCTAGTAGAAAAAAGAGTGGTAATGAACAAAAGTTGGCTAATTTTTACTCTGACTTCTATAAGAAACCAAATCTTATCACCATTATATTTAACACTCTTCTAGAAATACTATCAAAACAAATGGATGAGAATTATAAAAATTGGAGGAAAGAAAAAGAAAACTGTCATGATCAGCTGGGGATATCATTTTATCTGGTCAACCAAAAAGAATCTTGTGAAAACCTATGGACAAACAGGAAGAGAATTCAGTAAGTTGGCTGAGTTAAAAATAAGATACAGAAATTAATAATAGTAACAATAACATACAACAATATCAATAACAAACAAGATAAAATACCCAGGGATCAACTGAACAAGAACTGTGCAAGATCTAAGTGAAGAAAACTGAAACTGTTGCTGAACAAGCTGAGCGCTAAGGAAAAATAAACAAAGAACCAGGAAAAAAGGGAAAAAAAAGAGTGAGGAGGAAAGATTGGATCTTACCTGATAATAAAATATATATTCTATAATTGTTATTATATAATTACATTATTATAGATTATATAAGATGTGTTATATAATTATATAATAGTTTACACACATGTGCATGTGCACACACACACACAAACACACACCATAGAAGAGTGTTCTCCTGCATCTAAGATCAACAGAACAAAATAAAACATAAAAAAGACCCCTCTAAAATCAAGAATATATGACGAACGTAAGCCTTTTTTGATTAGTGGGAAAAGACGAATTATTCCAGAAATCTTTTTTGGATAATTTGTTAGCAATTTAGGGGGAAAAAAGTTACTGGATTCATATATTATACCTGATAGCAGTATAAATTTCAGATGGATTAAAGATTTTAATTTAATATGAATAACAACAGAAAAACCCAGAGAACACCATGAAGAATATTTCCTATGGTTTAAGAGTTATAAAGGTCTTTCTAAGTGTAACATACAACTTAGAAGCTATAATATAGAAAAACGCTGCTAAATTTGAATACAAAGAAATAAAAATTATGCATTGAGAAAACACCACAAAGAAAGTTTAAAGTGATTAACAAACTCAGGAAAAAATATTTGCAATAAAGGCCTCCTTCCTACAATTTTGTGAAGAGTTCCTAGAAATCAGAATGTCAGGAGAATTGGCAAGGATATGAGGAGAGGGGAAGTACAAATGCCTCTTACACATGTGAGAAGATGGTCCACTTTGCTCATGAAGGCAGAAATGTAGCTTAAAATCCTGCAGAGACATTTTCTCGCCTCTCAGACCAACAAAGAAAAACAACTGAGGACACACTGCAGGCGAGGGGCTGGGGAACTGAGCAGCACAGCATGGACCACTCTCCCAGAATCCTGTCACCAGAAATGAATGAATATGTCCCTTTCGATGCATCCTGGACAGCACTGAGTATACATCAGAAGAGACAAGTGCACATCTCTGCTCTATTCAGTGAGGTCATGTTTGTGGCTTACCATCACGATGGTGTGTTCACACCACAGAAACTGTCAAATGTTACCTACCAATCAGCTCCACACACCCAGGGAGGTGGTTGTTAAACATTATGAGCACATCAGTACTTATACTTTTTGAAATCTCGGCCAATTTGACATGTTCAAGGTAGCTTACTGCTTTAATTTGCAATTTTTAAAAAATATGAGTGAAGCTGAACAATTTTTAGATTATCTGGAATTTCTAATTCTTCAATTGGGGTTTTAGTTCCTTAATACACTGACCTGTAAAAAGTGTTATATCTTAATGTCTTAAAGCATTAACCCAGCCGGGCGTGGTGGCGCATGCTTGTAATCACAGTACTTGGGAGGCTGAGACAGGAGGATCGCAGGTTCGAGGACAGCCTCAGTAACTTAGTGAGGCTCTCAGCAACTTAGCACCACCCTGTTTCCATGTAAAAAATATAATCGGGCTGAAGGTATAGCTTCTGGGTTCAATCTTCAGCACCACAAAAAGAAAAAAATAAAGAATTAACCCTCTGTCATAATTGCAGTAACTACTGTCTCCATCTGATTGCCTTTAACATTGTTTATAACTTTTTTGTGTATGTAATAAACAGGTTAATTTATATAGGGACAAATCTGAAATCCATTTCCTTTGTGATTTCTTCCCTGGCCTATGTGCATCCCCCTAGGCCTTGGGGGATTTAAATATATACTTCCACGGGATTTTCCACATTCTACCTTTTAAATGATCTGGAACTTATTTTGATGTATTTGGGGTTGGAAGACTATTTTTATTTTTAACTATCCAGTTTTTCCTGTGGTTCTTATTGATTAATCTATTCTTTCTCTATTGGTTCATGATACTTTTTACTAATCAGAATTTTATTGAGATACCTGTAGTTTGTTTGCAGTTGTGATACTTTTTAGTCAAATAATAATATTATTAACCATGGTATTTAATTAAATCATGACAGCTAACATTACATTTAGGGAACAGGAAGGCACAGAAGAATTTTTAGTGATGAAATGACAATATCAGAATTGTACACTGTTATAGTTTACATTTGAAATGTCCCCCAAAGGGCTCATATGTTAAAAGCAAGTCCCCAATGCAAAGACAGAGGTGAAATAATTGAATCAGGGCTCTAACCTGATCAGTGGATAAATTCATGGAAGGACTAGTAACTTGATTAGATTTACTGGGTGATAACTTAGGCAGGTGGAGGGTCCCTGGTGGAGGTAGGTCACTGGGGGACTATATCTGTCCCTGGTTGCTTCTTGTCTCTCCCTTTGCTTCCAGCTGCCACTGCGTTGAGCTCAGTTTTCCTCGGCCCTCTGCCGTGCCGTGCTACCATGATGTCTGCCTTGGAGTTAGCCGACTATGGACTGAACCTCTGAAACCAGGAGCCAAGTAAACTTTTCCTTCTCCAGTGTTTCATGTCAGGTATTTTGGTCACAGTGACGGAAGACCTGACTAAAATACACACTAAACACTTTGGCCATGGATTGGAGAAGATGAACTGGAGTCAGGTTGATGGACTCTCATACTTCTGCAGGCATCCAGCTGAGAAACGAGGAGGGCTTTGTGGATGACCACTGCTGGGGACCGATCTGAGAGAAGTTACAGAGGGAGCTCCAGGCTTAGCAGCTGCGTGGACACTCTGATGCTTGGCCTCACATCCGTGGCCACTTTTTACTCTGGCCATTGCCACAGTCCCAAGCTTCACAGAAAGGTACCCCGAGAGCAGCGAGCCTCAGCAGCTCAGCGTGACCCTTGCTTTCTATCCCAGTGTGACACTCACACGAACCCACGTGGCACTCATGTGTGCATGGTCCAGATGTGAGGGAATTAAGGTAGCAAGGGCAAACTTGGCCAATGGCAGCCAGAAACAGCAGACAGATGATCCCCCCCTTCCTTCCCTCAGGCAGACAAATTCTGGGGCAAATTCTACTCTGCCCTCAAGAGTCCTGGTGTGCTTATCTTCAGTTGCCTACAGCAGTAACTAACTTATGGTGGCTGCCACAGTTTGAATATGGTTTATCCCCTCTTAAACTTGTGTTGAAATCTCCATTGAGGCAGCCTTGGGAGGTGGGCCTCGTGGAAAGTTTGGATTGTGGGGTTGGAGCCCTCATGAGTGGATTAATGCATTTCTTGCAGGAATGTGTAAGCTCTGGAGGAGATTGGTCACCTTTTCCCTTTTCCACTTGCTTGCTTGTCCTTCCACTTTCCACTGGAAGTTGAAACAGCACAAGGCCTTCAGCAAAAACTGAATAGATGCTCTTGGACTTCCCAGCCTCCTGAACCACAAGCCAGGGAACCTCTATTCTTTACAAATAACCTCATCTTAGGTATTCTGTTACAGCATCAGAAAATGGACTAAGAGAGCAATCAACTGCACATGAGTTGGGAGGCAGGGATGACTCTGGAGATTTTTCTTTGGGTGACTGAAGATATGGGGATACCCCTCACTGATAATGTATAACACACATAGAAGGAGATGGGTTCTTATATGTGTGATAGAGGCAGGACATGACATGCTCACCATGTCACAGCTATGCCTGGAACATAAGAGTGGTTTAAAATACACTAAAATTGCACATGCAAGAGGAGAAAAGAGGCAACTCCCATGGGTGCTTCATACACACCTGTATATGCTATTGGCTGTTAATAGGGAATGGTATTGGGTACTAAGATTAAAGAAGGGATCATATCTTATCAAGTTGCATTTTAGTTAAAAACTTAAAGCATATATAGACATGAAATAATTTGAAAGATTTAGAAGCCAATGTATAAGCAAGTAAAAAAAGACATAATCCACATAATAATTATCTAGAGAAAAAAATCAGCAATAATCATGGTTGGTTGAGGCCAATCTTATGGCCTTGGTTCTGGTCCCTTTTCTTAATCTCCTAGGGTCTTTGCTAATAGTGGTCAGTAGGGAATGCTATTAATTATAGCTGAGATTTACTGCCACCAAAGTTCATTTTTCTTGTCGAACTTGAAAACTCTCTTTTATATATTTGCTGACTCTTCTACAAGTCCCACCCAAGAGGTGTGTTAATTTAAAAATCCGACATGTTTTACACTCCATGGTGTGTCAAAGAGGAGGCCACCTTACTACAAAAATCATGCCAGGGTTGCTTTCTTCTTTCCTGCAAAAGGAGATGAGTCTAGAAACGTTCAGCTGAATGCTGATACAATTCCATTGCATTTCTATTTTGTAATATGAAGCACAGAGCTGTTTTTAGGGGGCCAATGTTTTATCCATGAGACAACTGGAGTTTCTTGCACAGCTGTTTTCTTTAAAGGCTCTACTTGTCATGAAACCAAGTAGACTTTAGCTAAAATTCTTTCAACCGTGAACATCTACATGGGTTTAGGGGCAGAGAATAAAGCAGTGTTTCCTAGAAGCTGCATGACACTGCAGCTGGTTGAACCCCCACCTGTTCCATTCAATCCTGACTGTTTTCCTAAAAGATGAGTGTATAATGTCACACGGGATAAAAATCAAATTTCCTATTAAATTGCCACCAAACCACATTTACTGACATCCATTCTATTCTGTGACACTCAATAGTCAATCGTAAAAGAGAACAAAAGTAGTTAAATTGTGCTTCACAAATCTCATTGAGTTTTGTAAACCAGAATCATCATAATTTCCAGGCTTGATGGCTTATTCCGTATCTTCCCCAGGCATTTAAAGTTTTTAATATAAAAGGCAAGTTTGGCCTTTCAATCACATTTCAGGAGACCAGGTATCTGTAATATCTTTTTCTATCGAAGATCACCCCGGAGCTCCAAGGCATACCCTTGACTGTCCATCCTTCTGTCCTCATCTAGCTGCCCACTTTAATACTATGCTCACACTGGGGCTGGGGTGCAGCTCAGTGGTAGAGTGCTTGCCTCGCATGCTCAAAGCCCTGGGTTTGATCTCCGGCACTGCAATAATAATGATGATGATGGTGATGATGATGATGAGCTCATGATAACATCTACGTTACGCCCAAGCTTTCTATAGAGGCCCTTGATATATGGTGACAAATGGTCAGCTATTCCCTCTTCTTAGTTTCTATGCTCCTTACAGTCAAATGTATTTAGTCTTGTCCTTCAATTTCCAGCCATTAGAGGGCGAGGCTGCTGCGGCTAACAGATTCTGAGACTTGTTTTGAGAGAGCCTGAGCGAAGCGAGTATTTTTCCAATTACACACTATCTAATTCAATTTACATTTATTAGAAAAACTGCCAGCTATTTCATGTTAATATTGACATTTTCATAAGTACTTGCAATTAGAATTCAAGCTGAGATTCCAATAAATCTCTTAGATGTTGTACGCTTACTTTTTCTGTCTTCAGACTTTGCAAAATATTTTTTAAGAACACGTTTGGAGGTCATTCAGCCTTTGGGGAATTTATACTGTGTATGTAAAACAGTTGGGTGGAGAAAAAAATATCACAAATGGCAAAGCAAATTGGGGACAACTAGAGCAGTGTGCCAACTTCTGCGGAACAGTGTAGGGTATGAAATTCAAAATTTTAACACCAATAAGTGGCGCCATTAGTTTTTCACTTTATGTCGAACTTTATCCCATTGCTTCTTTGAATAGCAAGCTCCTTGACTGCATTTAAAGTTTAGTTCTATTCACCCACATCGTTTTATTTAGCATTTATATTGTCTTTGTAAGAATTGACCCGCATATAAAGAAGGTCTCATGTCTCCTTGAAGAGACAATGGATTCCAAATGTCTTGTCAACCTAAGTAAAAGGGTTTCCACAGGCTAAAAGACTATTCATCAAAGTGCTCACTCTGTTTTATTGCCTAAACTGTAGCTTCCTAAAGTGAGGTCTTAAATGCAGTGTAATATAGTGTTTGGCTTCTGAATAATAAGTATTCTCTTAGATTTTAGAAGACTGCCTGACTGAAGATATATGCAGGGTATTCATACATATAGAACAGATACTGCACTCATAATGAAACTTCTTCAATGATATTTATTGTGTATATGCCAATTAAAAACCTAGCAAATAGTACCTTTTCTAAGGGGAAGGCAAATACAGCTTCTTCCAAATGGGTAGAGGATAAGAAGGTAAAGTTACTATAAGATATTGGAAGGTGCTCTTCCCAGTGAAAAAGATCCTGCTAATTCAGCCAAGAACAGATGGATGGTTAATTTCACTAGTTCTCAGTCTTCAGTACACGTTGGCATCACGTCTGGAGCTTTTAAAAGATCCCAAAGTCAGGTGGTACCCCAGACCAACTACAGCAGAATTTGCCGGAGTGGAGTCCAGGCATCTGTGGTGTGTAAAACCTCCCCGGTGACTCGTGCAGCAACCTTGGCTGCCCACCACCGCCTTCGTAAATGGGGGCCACCTGCCCTGGCAGGGGTGCAGTGCCGAGTCCCAGCGGCGTGGACACAGCTGCAGCTGGTTCCTCTGACTCACAGTGAGGGGCAGGGCCCAGAGCAGATGAGCTCAGCTGACAGGTGGCCAGCGGGATGCACCTGGCAGCCCTTGTGACTGATGGGCCCGATGGGACCTTAGTGGGAGAAAGCGGGTCAGGGAAATCTGCCTTGGCGGCCATTGGAGCTGCGTAGCTTTCCCCTGCGGGGACATCTGGAGAAACACTTTACCATCCCCCAGCTCCTCACCTCTCTAACCTCTGCTGCAGCCAAATGGGCGGTTCAGCAGAGCAACCAGCAGCTCTTGGGCTTTTGCATGTTTTCTAAAGTATCATTTCATTTGAAGCAGTCCCCCTCCCTTGGTCCCGAGCTGTACCTCTGCCATGTCAGCATTCAATCCTAGAGACTCAGCCTACTCCCGTCCTCTGGGAAGCCCAGTCCCAAGTCTCCCTCATGTCTTTTCTCACCTCATTTCCCAGACTGCTAAGTATCAGCATCATTCTTTTGCTAATTAAGCATGTGCCAGCCAATGGCAACTCTGGGGTTGCTGCTTGGAGCTGTTCTCTCTTCCCTTGCTGATGTTAGCTCTTCCAGTTTAGGGCTTCTGTTGCTAACCAGGCAGCAGCAACTGCAAGGACAGTGACACTCTGACACTTCTTTGCAAATGTCCCTCAGTGCTACCCAGCCCCACCTGAAGCTGCTCCCAGCCCATGGTTGGTGGCCTGTAAATACTTGCTCCTTGATTACTCTCACACTTTGCAGCAGCCTCTGATTAACTAGTCTGTCCATATCTACTTGGAGCCCTTCCCTACTCTGTATGTTGTAGCCAAAATGACCCCCCCCCCCCGCCAGTGTAAAAATTTCATGATCCTATATAAACATGCCTCCTTTTCTTTCAATCTTTTAGTGCCTCCCCAGGGTTCCTGGAAGGGGCCTGGGAGGCTCTATGGGGCCCAACCCCTACCTGCCCACCATACTGGATTAGTTCTTTTCTTCTTCTTCCTCTAGCCTCCTGGTTCTTTCTCACATTCGCCGTGCTCCCTCCTGCCACAGGGCCTTTGCATATGCTCTTCCCTATGCCTGGATACTTTTTTCTTCTCTTTCCCTTCAGTTCAATCATCATTTCTTTTGCCTCTACACTTTCCAAGTACTTCATTCCATGCCTGAAAAATGCCATACATCACATTTGCATCCTAGAATGTGATGCAGTTGCTATTTTAATGCCTGTCTCCCTGGTAGGACTGTGAGCTCCAAGAGGACAGACACAGGAACTATGTTTGTTCAACATTTTAATTCCAGTCCCTACTATAGTGCCTATCACACAGAAAGCACTGTTAGTGTTGAATGAATGAATACTAGATGGTGGATGGATGAGAAGTCATCGAAGGATGGATGACAGAATGTATATGACTTGCCACTTGGTTTTGCAGACCAGGGACAGAAAAGCCATGGTTTGGTGCCACTACATGGCAGCCTGGTACAGTGGAAAGCAGATGTGGGCTCCCCACCTGTAAGTTGGACAGGCCAAGTTTTGGGAGGCCTATCATGCCCAGACCCTGTTTACAGCCCTCAGTCCATAGCTGAGGAAGCAGTTCTTGATGATGCTGCAATAGGCAAAATTACTGATCCCAAAGATGCCCACACCCTAATCCCCGGGCCTCGTGCATATGCTACTTTATATGGTCAAAGGGACTCTGAAAATGTGACTAAGGTTATAGACCTTCACATGGCAAGGTTAACCTGGATTTTCTGGGTAGCCCAATTTAATCACAAAAGTCTCTAAAAATGGAGAGCCCTTTCCTTCCAGGTTAGATAAATGAGATGGAAGAAGACAGAGAGATCTGAAGCATCGGAGGGACTCACCCTGCCATTGGTGGCTTTGAAGATAGAGGAAGGGGGCGTCTAGGAAATGGGAAGGACCCTCAGCTGGGGCCAGCAAAACAGTGGGATCTCAGTCCCACAACCACAGGAAATGGATTCTGTCATCCAGCAGGGTAAGCAAGGACAGGAATCCTCCCCGAGAGCCTCCAGCAAGGAGCGCAGCCCCCCAACACTGCCATTTGGCCAGATGAACCCCGTGTCAGATTTCTGACTTACAGAGTGTAAGGTAACAAATTTCTGTTGGCTAAGCCACTAGGCGTGTGGTCAAATGTCACAGCAGCAATGGGAACTAATACAGGCACTTTCCACACAGTCGGCGACATCCTGTCCCATCCATCACCTTGACCACAGCAGGGAGGAGACGTGTCTCAGTGGCAGCCAAACATGCCCTGTGAGGTGCTAGATGAGGCGACCAACTGGACAAATTGGAGTCACTCTCGGGAACTTGAATGTGAGCTACAGAGAGACACCAGGTGGCTGAGGGCAGCCAGGAAGCCCAGGGCGGCCGGGGTGCCCATATAGCCTGATGCTCTTCCCAGGGGCTGGGCTCTGCCTGGCGCTTCCTGGTGTTTGCTGGCAGTCATGGTCCTGTCCTCATCACCATGTACATCCTTGTACTGGCTCTCACACTTCTTTCCCTGGTCTCTGTTGCCTGGGCAACCAATGAATCCTGATGCATCTTCTCCTTATTTGTGGTCTGATCTTCACCTCCACTTGGTCTCCCCGAGTTCACCTTGCTGGTCTCTAAGGAGGGGTGGAGAGTGGGGACAAATACCACTTGGGGTGCTGAAGGATGAACGCTCAGATAAGAGAAGCAGGCCAACCTGCGGCCCCCATCTACAGCTGCTGCTCTTTGGTGGCAACTCAGGAGGTGGCTGGTGGCATTCTATTCTTCTCGTTGCCCTCTCCTTTTCTCCAAAATCCCTTGGTTGTCCCCTGCTTTCTCTCCTCCCTCTCTCCTACTGTGTCTACCTTTCTCTGTTTGCCTGAAGCTCCAAGAGATACCCCACACCTTGCTAGTTCCCAGAAGTGGCCTTTGGTCCTAAAAAAACCTGTGATAAATGGACTTCCAAAGCCATCTATAAAGTAGGGGCTCCTCTGTCCCCCATGCCTCCTGATGCTCTTATCCTCACGGATTCAGTTCTTTGGAGGGGGCAGGCATGCTGCTTATATGACTTTACAATGCAGTACCTATGCAAGCTCCAAGCAAATAAACACAGGACAAATGTCTGCCAGCCGGCTGGGATGGAAATACATCTCCAGCTGTCGGGAACACAAAGAGTATGGTTTTCTTAGAAACATGTTCCTGGGGAAGGGGTCTCATGAGACCATTTGAGACCCATAGACCTGATGGCTCAGGGCACAGCCCGGGCGTCCTGAGCCCTATGAAGAGCTCATTGAGCAGATCTGCCACCAAAGAGTACAGAGGCCATGTTTGGGTCATAGAGGGCCACTAACAGAGCCAAGAGGATGAATGCATCAGTGTTGAAATGTGTTTTGGAGGTTCTTAGCTTCCAAAGCACTTCTGTGTAGAATGTTCAACGGATTTCCCCAACAGTCCTGTGATTCAGGCAAGGGAAATAACATGGCCCCATTGTACAGATGAGACAAGTAAGGCTCACAGGGGCCGAGTTACAGTGTGAGTCATGCAGCTAGGGCAGCTGAGAATGGAGCATGAGGATGCTGAGGCTGAGGCCCCATCTCAGCCTGAAATTAGAAGCCAAATTTGAACTAGTTGGAGATCGAGCACTTCACTTTTTTTTTTAAACCTCCGAAGACGCTGGAAACATAGCTATTTGCTGAAACACGTAAAAAGCACACAATCCAAGCCCCTTATTGGTCTTTTTTCTTTATGGAAAATGATGCATTAGGAATGAAGGCAAAGCCCGGGGTTTCATTCACAGGACCGTCGCAGCTGGTCAGGACCAAGTGGAAATTTCCACACACCAGTGTTCCGCATGTATATTTCCAGAGCTAAAGGATGTCCAGAGTCCAAAACTTTCAAGCAGATTAAAATGCATAGCTTTCTGAAAAACCTTTGCTGACTCTGGCCAATTTTCAGGCTTCTCCAGAATCCAATGGGGCCAACATGATTCACTGAATTCTTTATGAATTAAGAAGCTGTAAATTACGCATCTTTTCTTTGAAACATGCATTACTTTCCACGTTTACGGCCAAGCCGAATGAATAGTACCACAGAAGCAGTTTTCTCCCTGGGAAAATGTTCTCCATCTCTCCCTGCTTTTCAAGTGGAGGATTGCCTGGTAAGGAGGCAGCCATGGCTGGAGTCTGGAAGCGCAACACAAAGTGGTATCTGTGTAAAATATTTCACGGTGAAAGGTGTATGTGTGTGTATGTGTGTGTGTGTGTGTGTGTGTGTATTAGTGGGGACTGAACCCAGGGACATTCTACCTCTGAGCTATACCCCCAGCACTATTTTATTTTTTATTTATTTTGAAACAGGGTCTCATTAAGTTGCAGAGGGCCTGGCTAAGTAGCTGAGGCTGGCTGTGAACCTGTGATCCTCCTGTCGCAGCCTCCCAAGTACTAGCACTACAGGCATGCACCACTATGCTGGGCTTTACCAAGGAAGTTTTAAGGCCAGGTATGACACGAGTCATACACATGTGCAACTGGCAGAGAAGAAAAGGACAGTTTGAGAAATTCAATGATAATGGAGAACCCTCAGTGGGGCAAGGGAAGTGGTACAAGGGAAGGGGAAGGGCAAGAAAGAAGTGAATCAGTGGAATTACTATCATAAACAATGTGTACATGTCAGAATATACCAACATCATTCTTGGTTCTTCATATGGGTGGGGGGAGGCGGGGGGGACACTAAGAGCTGTGTGCATGTATGTTAATATCAAATAGATATTCATTGTGAAGTGAGATTCCAATGCACCAATAAAAAAATGCTATGTATATATAGGAAGTTATCAAAGCCCATCTCAATAATATGTATGGAGAGGGGGAGGGAAACACCAAGTGCTGTGTGCATGTGTGTTTCTATCACTCTGAGCTTCATTATGATGGATAATTGCAATGCACCAATAAAAGTATATTAAAGCATAATAAAGAAATAAAAAAAGAAGAAAAAAAGAAATTCATTCTCACAGAAGCGCCGAGACTGGAGAAGGCAGGGGCTGGGAAGAACGGCAGGCTCACCTTCCCCTGGAAATCATAACAATTGTTTTTCACTCAAAGTCACTCATGCTCATGAAAGATGCTCTGTGTACCAGGTCTTCCCTGCCCTCAAAGTACAGCGGCACGCACTCCTGAGGGAGTGGTTCACCTGCTGGGACATGTTCCAGTGTGCGTGCACTCACATGACTCTCAAACCAAAAATAAGAAGGTGGCCAGCCGCCTTGCAGCGCCATGCCAAGGTTCTGGCTCTGAACAAGGAGGAACGAGCCCACGACCACAGCCTTCCTTCCCTCCGTGGCTGCTGTCCACCAACTGTGACTACGCTTTCACTAATTTATTTAAAAATTATTCTCTGGAAAATGCCAATGAAGAATGGTTTGGACAGAATATAGAAAGTTTAAGAAAACCTAACTATTTCCAGAAAATATGGAGAACAGCTAGATGATGCTTGAATATTTGAAAATGAATTATTTAAACAGCAATGTCTTTGTAAAGAGGTGCAGATGACGTACCATTAAATGATTTTACTCAAAGAACATGAAACCCGGCCCAGTCCTCTTCTCCCTGGACCATGGAGGAAGTGAAACGCAAGGCCTGAGGGGCCCAGCGGGCCCAACTTCTACTAGTGCAGGGCCCCTGACCCATCCCAACTCAGGCCCTGTGAAGTGACCGTTCCCATCATCTACTAGGGCCCTGCAAAGCCTAGGTCCCTTTATCCTTTCCATCTTCTTCCAAACCACAAGGCACCATGAGATACTATCCCTCCCACCCCCAACACACTGAGAGGAGGCCTTCTCAGCTGTATGCTAAGCAGCTCCGCAGGCTCAGGGCCAACAGCAGACTGCTGGGTTTTGGCAACTGGATAAAGCAAGAGGCTTGGAGCCCTGAGATCTGGAATAGTACAGTAAATCAGAGGACCTGCCTCAGGCCAGTGCCCATGCCCTGTGTGCCCCTGTGGAGTGCTGGAGATGTGGGATGAGGGGATGGGGGTGCACAGTCCCCTAGGGTGGCCTGCACAGCCAGGCTTGGCACTCCTGTCAGCCGTCACTCCAGGCGAGGCCTTGCTGTGGGGATAGTGTCTCCTCACAGCTGCCTACACCCCATGGAGCCACAAACAACACCCTCCTTTCAGCCACACAACCAACCCCCCAGTCTTGCCAAAATGAGGACGGGCTCTGACAGGGGCAATTTTATATTTCAAGGGTCTAATGGGACCAAGAAGATGAATAAAAAGTTTCAGCTATTAAGAAAAAGAAAAGCAATAGGCTATCTTCCAAATAAACAAACTATCCTTTGAACAAGGAAACAGCCTTCTAACTGGGTCAGGCCAGGTCAGACGGTGGAGGAGTCAGGCCCACCTCAGCCCTAGCCCGAGTTTCTGAGTTTTCGCTTGGCCCCTTTGAGGAGCCCGGTGCTTCCCTGCTGGGGCCTTGCCAAAAACAAAAAAAAGGTCTGATGAGATCATGTGACACAGACAATTCCAGAACACAGTGCTCACCTGGAAAACGTCTGAGGAGATCATGTGACATAGACAATTCCAGAACAGAGTGCTCGCCTGGAAAAGGGGCCCCTTCAAGACTAAGGGCAGGTAGGATTCCAGGTGCGACCTCCCTAGAATCTCTTAAGTCACTAACCAAGGCAGTTATTAGTTCTTCCAAGACCAGACTTGTCCCCACTATCAACTTTCAACACTTCATGAGTTTTTAAAAATAATCTAAACCATGATTTTTTTCTCCCATGGACTGTAATTTCTCTAATGATTACAGGTTATTGCTTATGTGAATGTATGGAGACTACATTACAAGGAATGATTTACAGGATGGCAAACAAGCTTGCTAGAGCATTCCTCTCGACTCTTACATTACTATTGGAAGAACAGAATTCATGAGACTTTCTTTATCTTTGGTTTCTCAGCATTTGCTGATAACATGTGATTCCAACTTTCTTAGTATAGAATTGAGTCAGAAATTTGAAATTTTATTTTGATTAAATGGAATGTATTCTGTGTTTTTAAGCAAACATATAAATATATGAATCAAGATATAATACAAATAGTAAAGATAATTTGAGAAGACATTATTCCTCTAGTAAATGGTTCTATCCTCTGAATACATACTTGTCACTGAATTAAAAAATATATATGTAGCCACATTCATAATGTATAGCTTAAAGAAAGATTGGGGCTTTTGGCATCAAAAGCTAAAGAAAGAAATTTAAAAAGGAAGAAAAGGTAAAGGCAATTTTTAAAATATACCATCAAAATATTTCACTGAAGCCTTAGGTAGTCGGACAAATACAGGTTTTGTAGTATTTCATATTCTTTATCCAAAATGCTTGGGACCAGAACTATTTTGAATTTTAGACTTTTTCGATTTGGGAATATCTGCATATACATCATGAGATATCTTAGGGATGGGACCTATGTCTAAACATGAATTACGTTTCCTATACACCTTTTACACATACCCTGAAGGTCATTTTATACAGTATTTTTAGTGAGTCTGCATTCTGACTGAGACCTGTCACATGAGGTCAGGTGTGGTGTCATGTCAGCGTTCAGAAAGCTTCAGGTCGTGGACATTTTGGACTTGAGGCTAGGATGCCCCATTTTTGGGTCTGGCCTGGGACGTGTCCTGCCTGGGTGTGCAGCACTGGAGGAGATACACTTCTCTGTATCTCAGTTTTCTAAATTGCTCACGGAGGTGATATCCAAAAATGCGCCCAGGCCCCACGCACCTGCCTTTATTATGTGTTAAGGAACGGAACGAGGACACGGGGACACGAGGACATGGCAGCCTGGGCGCTGCTTGCCCTGTGCCCGACGCTCCTCCTCCTCCTCCGATGCAAGGCTGATGCTGAGACCCAGCAGCAGCTGGCCGGGAGCTGTGCTACCTTCCGGCAGCGGGAACGCATGCACACTGCTCCCTCCATGCCGCCTCCTTGTCCTGCCTGTGCACCACAGCTCAGAAGCGTGGGGGCACCCAACGGGCTCTTTCAGACGAGACCAGGATTCCCATCTCCTAAACATGGGCTCTCAGCTACTCGATAAGCTTTTGCCAACATAGGTCACAAGGGGGTGAGAAATGTACCCTTTATCCTGGTGCTAGAAGAAAGACATATCACCCTGCCCTCGATTTTTGTTAACAATTTCTGTGTTTTTGTTAGTTAATGGGGTCAAGAGTAACATCTCTTATTGGGTCCCAAAACAGGCTCAGAAAGGCAGACGATTATCGCCACGATGGCACGTTCTGCTGTGCTGTGGTAGAGAGAACCTTGAACTTGAAGTTGGAGAACCTGGGATATTCAGTCATGGCAGTGCCCTTATGGGAGGATTCTGGCAAGTTCTAGGTCCTTCTGGAATCTCAGGGTCCTCATTTGAAAGCCAGCTCCCTTATGGGGTTACTATAGGAGCTGAATGGGAAAAGGGATGGGAAAAAATTTTGCAACCCTCTAAGATAGACCCTTCTGTTCTTAACCATAGTAGTGCTGCTCAGAACTCCTGAGGAATGACTGTCATCCCCATGACCTGAAACTTAGCACTAAAGACGAGCTGAGCCAAGCAAATTAAGAAATCACTTGAGAAAGCATTCCTCAACATCCGGGTCACCCGGAACAAGTTTCACCCACAGAAGTGTCCATGGAAGGCCAGCTCCCCAGCCTGGATTTGCCACTCCTGTGACATGCAGTGGGACTTACCAGGTAGCGCTCCTCCTGCCTCATGCTGGGGGTGCGGATCATGTGGTTCTGTTCCCCTCTCCAGTCTCCAAAGCGACGGAAAAAATAGTTAGATAAGAACCGGCTGACGGGGTCTCTAATGATGTTGATGTAGACGGGCTGGTCTCCTCCAAACCTAGCACATACACAAACAAGGAGCTGGTTACAACCCATCACATCTGCAGGAAAATAAGGCCTACTTGGTCAAGGTTTTCCCTCTAGGTTAACTTATCATCCAGCCATTACGCTGTCTGCTAAGGTGCCCATGAGAATAAGCAAGCGTGTTTCCCAAGAGGTATGTTATTATCAAGCAGGAAGTGGAGAGGGTAACACCTGGTCCAGGTACCTTTGAGAAGCTGTGGGGACAGATTCGTACTACTGCACTATATAAACCAGGCTATTCGTCAGCATTAAGGTGCAGGTGTTGTCTGGTTTTCTCCCCAGACCTAGGTGTTGAAGATAGGGGCCACGCTATATTGGACTTTGTGTTCCCAGTGGCTGGCACAGAACCCACTGGCATGTTTCAGCCAACTAGTTGCTTTAGTGGAAACAGTACTTCTACACTAGAATCAAAACAGTCCCAGGCACGGTGCTCTGTGGTGGGTGTATTAACAACAGCTAAGATTCACTGAATACTCACTCGTTACCTCGTGCTTGACACTTTATATAGTCAACTCACCAAAGCCCCCAACACCGCCATGGAGCAGAAACCATAATTATTCCTATTTGCACCTGGGGAAACTGAGGCAGGGAGAAGGTAAATAATCTGTGGCTGAACCAAGAGGTGAACCCAGGTTATTTGGCTCTAGAATTGGTACACTGAATCGTGGAAAGAAATTCCAGAGTTGAGAAAATTAATCATGTAAGGGATATGTCAGAAATGAAAAAAAATCAATATAATATCCTCCGGTGATAGAAAGTGGTTGAGATGAAACATCAGATTCACATCTAGGTGTTCCCCTTTCATTCCTTCCACAAAGGGATTAGACAATTGTCCTAGGAGCTGGCCTGAGAGCAAGCCCTTTCCAAGGTTAAATGATTGGGTTGGCTGAGTTTTCCTTAAGAACCCCTCCCCTTTCTCTTTGAACTGCTTGAAAGCAGTGGCCCTGAGGAGTCTCGGGGGAGCTCTAGGCTCTGGGCAGAGGTCACGCTCTGGTGACCCCCCAAGGGACCTTATGACATGTGACCTTCTGATGAGGGGGCCTTCATTCTCTGTCCGGGGTTAAAAAGAACTCAGAGAAAACAGAAGGGACCTGGCTCCTGCCTCTCTCCAGCTAGCAGACTCCGTTCACCTTTCAAAACCCAGCCCAGAGCCACACTCATGTCTTCAGCAACTGTCTCCAGGGTACTGCCCACCTCTCCCTCCCCTGGCCCTGAGCCCTCTCTCCCATACAGTGTTGACCTGTCTGTCTCTCATCAGACTGTGAGCCTCCTGCAGCCAGGGACTCTGGCATCTAGGACAGTGTGTGGCACACAGTGTTGCTCAACAACGGTGATTGAATGGGAAAGGAGTACCTGGGTGTATCTTCCTAGTTGTTATGTTTCTGCCAGGATCAGGGGCTCTGTTGTCAGAAGAAAGGAGATGTAACAAGCCACCATTGTTTTTTTGGTGTATCAATTCATATAATGTTTTGCCCAAATTTTTGGCATTTTTAAAAAGGATCTTCAGAGAGAAGACTCCAAAGGAGTACAAAGGGATAACTCTTGAAGCTGGGCGTGGTGGCGCACGCTTGTAATCCCAGTACTTTGGGAGGCAGAGACTGGAGGATCCGGGTTCACGGCCAGCCTCAGCTCTCTCTCTCTCTCTCTCTCTTTCTCCTTGTCTCTCTCTCTCTCTCTCTCTCTCTACTTAGTGAGGCCCTCCGCAACTTCGTGAGACCCGGTTTCAAAATAAAGTATAAAAAATAGGGCCGGGGGTATAGCGCAGAGGTAGAACACCCCTGGGTTCAATCCCCGGTACTGCAAAAAAAAAAAAAAAAAAAAAACAACAACAACAACAAAAAAAATCAAGGGGTAACTCTCCACTAGTGGAATTTTAGACACTAATATGTATGCATGATGTTTTAAACTCCCCTAATACCAACACCTAAGAAAACATGCTGCTTATACATAAGGTTAGCCTTGACAATATGAATCTTGTCAGTTCCCAGATGTATGCAAGGTGACATTCATGCTACTGGATGAACGACTAACTATAGTCCTAGGAGTTAGCTGTGCCAACTACCAGCAAACCATCATATGCACTGTGGATTTATCATCCTCCTTTAATTAAGCTCAGTTTCATATCTATGATAAACAGCAACTAAAGTAATAATGCCAGGGACTAGGAAGACAAAGCATGCATACCGAATACGAATCCTTTTCAACCCTCCATAATTGCATTATGCTTTTACAAACTTCAATGGTACTTCTCCCTCCAATGAAGAGCAATTACTAACGTTAATCAGCAAAACTTCCCAATCATGTGAAGCAACACACGACTGCCCAGTAGGAGATAGTTCTCAGCCTGACCACTGCCACGAGCCTACAGAATGAGGATTGACAAGGCGTATTGAGCACGGGCAACTTGTTCCTATTTATACGCTGCAACCTAATACAAGAGTTCCGGAATAATTTTCCAAATCAGAAGTATTAGTTGGCTTAAAAGTTCATTGTCAACTATCACATAATATAAATGCCTCTCTCTAGAAATTTCTAACTATGAAAGAGAAGTGTCTAAAATATATGTCTCTCCCCTTCCAGAAGGCAACAGTAATAATGGTTTCAGGCTGCCACCCTGGTCCTTTTGGTACAAACAGCTTTCTCCCAAACTGTCAAAATCCAAGTGACATGTCAATTATACAAGATGTCAGAACACTACCATGATACCACCAGAGCCCACCATGTGTCCTCGTGCCTGAGAAGGGAAACAAATGTCCTCATTCTCATTCCATCCTCTTCCAAGATCAGTTTCTTCCCTCAGTATTTTTAAAAAATAACTATGTCAAAATTCCTGATCATACTTATAAAGTCTCTGGCTCATGTGAACCTTTTGTTGACTTAAGACATCATTCTACAGGTGAGACTGGTTTGTACCCTAATCTCCCAGTACAGTACTCTGCTTGTATTCAAAACCTTTGAGAGAAGATTCCACAACCTCCTTCCAAGTTCATCCTACTGGTCAACCTGACAATTGAGGCATCTTTGTCATACCCAACCAATATTCCCAATATTTCTTTTTATGCACATTTCCTTTTGTTTGAGCTATGTGACACAAAGGATAAGCTTCTCATAGCTGTTACAATTTTTAGCCTTTTCAGCTTCAATTTTAATTTCTTTAATGTTTTGTTTCTTTTTGGGGAAGCTTCTGTTGTAAGACTTATTCCTCTTCATTTATAATGTTTTATTTTTCACTTAACAACACATCTTGGCCACTAATGCCAGTGGGCTCACATGCTACAGAGATCCACTCATTGTAGAGTGAAAGCAGGCTACAATGCACCAATAAAAGTATATTTAAAAAGAAAAGAAGAAAAGCAGAGACCTGAGGAAGATAGCACCATTTTAGGAAGATTGGTCCAGACGTGTTTAACTAGGGTAAACTGAGAAAAAATTCTCGTCTTGAAACCGAACTTCCGGGCTCTGTTTAAGTAGAAGACGGTGTTAAATAACCACTAATATCAATTTTTACTTTGGTGTTTTCTTCAAAGTTTGAGGATTCTGTCACCCTATGAAAGACTTGAAGGGCACAGAATCAAAAGGGATTGCTAATGAGAATAAAAAACATAGTCGACATTTAGAGTAAGACGTGGAAACTAAACTGAACTATGGAAATGGCAAGATCGCGTTTGCTCTGTTAAATAATGTGGCCAGAGGTCCGAGGGCAGGCTTTGTGCGCTTGTATAATGAAGACTTCCTTGAAGGGACCACAGAAAGTCTAGAAATGTCTCTGCTGGACCTTCCACCCCACCTGCTTCCCTGGTGACAGACTGGTTTTTAACTTTTTGTTTTTACAAGTTAGCATTGGTCTTGGGGCTATCACCTGAGATGAGGAAACAGGAATGGAAGCCAAGGAAGAGAGGAGAAGCCATCAGGAGTGAGAAGGGAGGAAGGACTGACAAAGGGTTAAAGGAAGTGGTAGTTTTGAAAGTGTTTAGCATATTGATAGCTCTGGTCATTTTCTTGGACTATTTTGATAGCATCAGGCTCTGAGGTAAAATTTCATAAGGTTTTCCTGTCAAGAACCCAGTTGAGGGGTGAGAGGAATTCTAGATGGAAAAAGAGTTACCCCGTGACCCTCACCCTTCACCTCCTCCTCCAAAATCTTAGAGAATGGGTAACAAGTTGGAGCAGGCAGGGACCAGATGAACTGTGTCTGCGACGAGTTAGTGTGCCAACCCAAGACATGCTTGAGGCAGGGATACTGTTGATGTGGGAAGCTCAAGTTTTACACAGCTTGCATCCTACAGTGACTTCAACAACCAGAAGAACACACACAAAACTGCAGCACACAAATATTGAAACCCTACTTAAATATGTCAACACAGAGTAGCACCCTGTAGGCCAAGGTGCTTTAGACTTCATTCTCCAGGTCAAAAACATGTGTCTGGCCTGAATTTCCAGGGAGATCAAAAGAAGTGTGCAAGAAAAGCTCAGTAGAAACCTCATGAATCCAACCAGAGGTCTGGGATCTCGGCTGCGCTAGCCACGCCATGTCCTTTGGCAGATAGCTTTCCCCGAGACAACTCTAAAACACCTGATTGACTTCACACAATTGTTTCCCATGGCTGAATTAATAAAAGTGAGTATGGCCAAATGGCTCCTTCTAACTCGGGGAGAAGAAAAGATGGAAGAGAGCGAGGAGCTGAGATGCTGAGCCAATGAAGTAAGTCAGCTACTGAGCCACCAAGAGCTCGCAGAATGGCATTTTGCATTACTCCAAGTATCTATGTTTCAAGTAAGAACGCCATATTTAATGGAGAAAAATATGGGACAGTCATTTTTTGTATAATGCCATATCCTTCAAAAGTTCAGAACATGTATGTATAAAAGAAGGGGTGGGGAGAAAGGCCACACTGACTCAGAGTGCGCTCAGCAAGGACCTGTATGTTAAGGATGTACGGAAGATTAGAAATATCAACGAAGAACAAACGCATCAGCTCTTCTCACAGCATCCTCATTTCCTGAAACAACTGATATACAGCAGTTACAAAGCTACAAGGGCAGGTGTGTGTGTGTGTGTGTGTGTGTGTGTGTGTGTGTGTGTGTGTTAGTTACTGAGGATTGAACCCAGGAGATTCTACCTCCAAGTTACATCCCCAGCCCTTTTTATTCTTTTGTTTTTGAATCAGGGTCTCGCTAGGTTGCTGAGAGTCTCACTACTGTTGCTGAGACTGGCCTTCATCCTGTGATTCTCCTGTCTCAGCCTCCCAAGTACTGGGATTACAGCAGTTTACCACCATTCTTTTTTTTTTTTTTTTTTTGCGGTAGCGGGGATTGAACCCAGGGGTGTTCTACCTCCGCGCTATACCCCCGGCCCTATTTTTTATGCTTTATTTTGAAACTGGGTCTCACAAAGTTGCGGAGGGCCTCACTAAGGAGGGAGGGAGGGAGGGAGGGAGAGAGAGAGAGAAAGAGAGAGAGAGAGCTGAGGCTGGCCGCGAACCTGGATCCTCCGGTCTCCTCCTCCCAAAGTACTGGGATTAGAAGCATGCGCCGCCACGCCCGTCTTCACCACCATTCTTAAAAGCAGCTTGGTTATTTCTATGCTTTAGAATTGAAAATATAGAAATCATTTTTTTTTCTTGGTACTGGGTATTGAATCCAGGATCATTCTACCTCTGAGTTATATCCCTAGCCATTTCTATTTTGTTTTAAAACAGGGACTTGCTAAATTGCTGAGGCTGGCCTCAAACCTGCAGTCCTCCTATTTTAGCCTCTCAAGTTACTGGGATTAAGGGCATGCGGCACCATGCCTGACTTAGAACTCATTCTTTAAAGCCTTCTTACATCCTAACTTTGTTGTTTTTCTCTGCCAGTTTTCTATTTGGGGGCTTTCTTTTCATGGCCACAGTTTGCCCTTTGCATCCAAGAAATGCTCCTTAAATATAGATATTTCCTTGAAAAAGGGAAAAGTTGATTTTTAACTCCCCAGTTTCTATGAGTGAAACCATGGTCTTGTCGAATATTCAAGTTACCTCCTCGTTCTAATGGAAGTCTTATAGTTAAGAATGGGCTGTGGGGTGGGAAGCAGAGAAGGGGAAACGGCAGTGTCAGGCAGTCCCTGCAAGGTCCTGCTTCAAACCCTCGCCCCATGCCACCCCAGCCACCCCCAGCTGCACTGACTGCTCCCTTGGGATCCTCTCTCTGCCTGGCTTTTGCTCATGTGGTCCCTGGACTGGGAACGCCATTCCCCTTCATTGACCCATCCCCAGCAGAAGTGCCTTCCTGATGTCCTCCAGCCGGGAGCCTGCTGCCTCCCACCTCCGCTGGGGGAGGCCTGTGACCCCCTCGCCCCACTTTCATCACACTTTACTGCACCTCTTCCTTAGTGCAAGAAGATCCTAGGATTCCCGAGGGCAAGGGGACGTTTAGTGTTCCCTGCAGAGGCCCCAGTTCTGCTGTAGTGCGTACATGATGCTCAGTGTGCCGTGAATTGAAGGAAATGGAGAGAGGAGGGAGGAGAAGAGCCGGCCCTTCCCGCATGGCTGTGCCTGTCATGGAAACGGTGCAGGCCAGCCACAGGCCAGAGCTGAGCTGGGGCACAGGCGAGGCTTACATAGAAACGCCTTTGTAAGGCATTTGTGTGACATCCTTTTCTCAGAGGGCTTTCCTTCATGTGGTCCAGGCATCCCTACAAGAGAGGGGTGCACAGGAACTGCCCCTTTTTAAAGATGGAAAAATGGATACTCAAGAGGTTGAGCCAGTTGGTGAATCCTAGGCAGTGGGAAGGCAGGCTCTGATACCCAGGGATCCCGACAGCCCGGTCTACAGTTTTCTGAAGACTGTGGTGTTTTCTAAAAGGCACTCATCAGAGCGTTTTTTTTTCTTTCTTTCAGAATTCAAGTAATCAAGATTTCACTCTGGTAGGTATATTTGATAGTGGAGGCCATGATAAAACACAGTCATCATGCTGTGCTCTGCTGATCCAATTAAGATAGCAGCTTAGGCTTCTCATTAGAGTTTTACACTGTCCTGAGATAATTATTAGAATATGGTCTATTGCGATTTATTTTGTTTTGAAGGTTTGACCTAGAAGCAAGAAGAGTTAATGCATAAAGTCTGAAGGTGTCCATGGCGACACAGAAGGAAGCTCACTAGAATAGCAAGGACCAGAGAAGCATGCTCTTCTCTTTACAGCCATAGAGCACACGGTCTGAAAGAGCTAACAAGTCCTTGTTATCTCATTGTGTCTAATGACAGATTGGCCTTCTGGAGGGAAAAGCCAGGGTGCCCACCATGGCCAACCCGGTGATGAACCACTTTATACAGTGGCTGAAACATGCACTCCAAGCTGTCTGGCACCTGGCCCAGGGTCACTGTGTCATTTGCAGGTGTCTGATTCGCCATCCCAGGGAACTCGGGTTATCAGGCAGGCCTAGGAGACTTCAGACCTGGGAAGCTCACTTTTACAGATAAGGCAGCAACTCTTCTCTACTTAATAACCATGCTCTGCAAAATCTCATTTTCTTTACACTCAGTTGGCACAGGGCCCTCTGTGCAGCAGAGGATTCCTTTGAAGGCTAAAACCTGCTTTTAGTGCACGGGTTGTCAGGCATCCTAGGGCAGGGGAGCAGCAGGGAATGCTCAGGGCAGAGCCCCAGCCTCCCCAAAAGCCAGCCTCCTGGGATGCTCGGTCCACTGGGGCCATTAGGTAAAAACCAACTAGCAGGCAGCACTTACTGGGCCAGGGCAGAGTGCTTTAGTGCTCTCCGTGGAAAGTGAAATACTGTTATCCCCACGATAAAATGACAGAAGTACTACCAGAGGCTGACCAGAGAGGCCCAGGGAGGCCCAGGGAGGCCCAGGGGCCTGGGGCTGGTCAGATCTGTCTCTGGATCCAGTGATCTCTCATCTGACAGATACCAACTGTGAGCACAGGCCAGGGTCAGTGAGGGGCAGGAATCTAAGGGCCACCTGTTGAAGAGCGAGGCATAGTGGCAGGGACATAATGCCACGGGGGAAGAGGATGGACACAACTTGGAGTTAGCAATTTAACCAACAGAAAGTCAAAACACCGACATTTGAGTATCTGTGTTATTATCAGAAGGAAAAACAGAATTCTAAAATACCTCACCAAGGTCAACCATGCAAAGCTTAGAATAATCATAAAGCTAGACAGAAAGTATCAAAAAGCTAGAGAGAAAGCTTGTACTAGATCTTTGGAGCCTATGAAGCACACATTACTCCACTGCTACACTATTCCCAGAGACCTGTGCAGGTTCAAATTGTACAAACATGAGCAATAAAATATTTATGTTAAAATACCCATTTCTTGCTTTCTTGTTTGTTTCAATGCAAAACTTGATTTTTTTCCCAAAGAACTGTCAGGTCGAATGTCTTCTCTTTAAAAAATAATGTCAAGTGTTTATAATATTTTAGATGGCATTCTAGAAGAACTAAAGTTTCTTGTCCAAATATTTCAAATTTTGATTCCTCTGCAGCAAAAATAAATGGATTAAAAGTGTCTTTTCAAGGGCATTTACACTACTTTGCAAGTAAAGGTAGATTTCTTAAGTAACTCTTCATTAGAAGGAGCCTAAAGATTAAAAAGAAATGAGAGAACCATTAAATTGGAAAGTGTTCTTACCTTGAGAAGTTGAGGAAATGAACATGTCGAGTGAATAAATAGGGCTGTTCGGCTGTACTTATATTTTTAATCAGTTCCATCTATTAAAAAAAGTACAAAATTAGCATATATAGGATCCAATTTACCAAGCCATATTAAGCTAAAGGTTATCTATCCAACTCCTTTTATCCCCACTCATTTCTTCTCCACCGAGGCCAGACAGCTGGGCTTTGTGCAACACTTATGAACTTTTACATAAGGCCCCTTAGTGAATAGAAGAGCGCTCTCTAAATTTATGGTCCTGTACTTAATTTAGTTGATTGCTACCATGAAAACAATGTGACAGATTAAGTAATTTCAGCTGGAGAAAATTGCAGGTTGCTGTATTGAAATGCAAGTCAGAGAATGCCTTTAATCCACTCCTTAAAGTCACACCAAGAAAAGAAGTTAATATTATCTTATATTTCTATAATGACACTTTTGAGATTTACTGAAATATTTATAATTAGTGCTGCAGAATTTAAGAGTAGGAATAAAAGGAGGCACTCCGTCATTATTTTTCTCTTTGATTATAAAAACTTATAAGGAAAATGTTTCATGGGAAACACCTAAACCTCCCAAATGTCTTGGTTTTATGGTGGGTGGTCATCTGAATTATTTATTTGCAGTTATCAGCAAGGCAAAAAGCGGTTTATATTCGTACAGAATAACTTTTATGGTCTTCTAAAACATGTCATGATACAGAAAATGTTTAGTAAAATCTGTTAGAAATTCCAAGCATTCTTAGGACTCCGTGACTTCCTGAATTCCACTTTTCCCCAGAATTTCTAATTGGCCCCATCAAAATAGACAGGGGAATTTTTGAAAAAGCACATTGAAGATTGTTAACTTCAGATGAACATCAGACAGGCAGTATTTCATATTTTATGAACTAGTTCAAGTTGGAAACTGGAAACAAAAGTGGTCATTCACAGGTTAAGCATGGTAGCAAAGACAATAATAAAATTAGAGTCTGGACCATCAGGTTTGTCTCAAACAAGACAAAACCCCTGGGATCTCATGTTCTCCATGTCTAACACGAGGGCTGGCACATGCACACGTGCTCAATTAATATTTGTTGATTAACTCTAACCAGTGCATGCTTTATAGATTGTTACCCCTAGTGTCTAACCCCTTTAATTATTATTCCTGCTCACAATGGTCATTTGAAGAAATGAAAATGAATTTTAAAAGCAAGTGACTTGCAGTTCCTAAGCCCTGAGTTTCTGTTAGGGAAAGGCACGAGTGAATAGTGGTTTGCCCTTCCCGGGCTTGAACATAAAAGAAGATTGAATCCTGCCTCTTTATCTCCTGTTTATCCTCTACACGCCCTCTGCTTGTGCTTGTTTCTGGTAGTAAAACTTCCTGCTTGGGCACGTTGTTAATTCTGAGTTTTGATGGATTGACTAAGAGAATTACTGATTTGGAAGCATTACCACAGGTAATTTATTACTTAGGATGCCTGCTTAGAAAAATAACTCTTGCCTGAGTGTATGTTTAACATAAAGATTATCCATGCTTTCATCTCTTGATTTTTTTTTATTCAAATATTTCTCTATACATTTAAGGGTCATATTAAGAAAGCCCCCTAGTATTGCATAAGAAAAGTGGAGCCGGGCGTGGTGGCGCACGCTTGTAATCCCAGTACTTTGGGAGGCAGAGACCGGAGGATCCGGGTTCGCGGCCAGCCTCAGCTCTCTCGCTCTCTCCCTCTCTCTCTCTCTCTCTCTCTCTCTTTCTCTCTCTCTCCTTAGTGAGGCCCTCCACAACTTCGTGAGACCCGGTTTCAAAATAAAGTGTAAAAAATAGGGCCGGGGGCATAGCGCGGAGGTAGAACGCCCCTGCGTTCAATCCCCGGTACCACAAAAAAAAAAAAAAAAAGAAAAGTGGAAGAACAGGTCGGAAGAAACACTTATTCTTTCTCAGTATCAGTATTCTATCACATTCCCTAAACACATGTCAATGTGTTAAATTAAATGGGAGAACAGCAATGGTTAGACCTTTGAGAAGAGTGTCAGAATAGTCATAAAGCTGTCTAGTTCACAAGGGAAAATAGACTAGCAGTGGCGATGTAAACTCTTTCTAGACATATCTTTAAGCATCACTAATGCTCATGCTTATTGCTTTAGAACAGCGAGAAGAGAGGACATTTCTCTCTCATATAGTTTGTTACTGCACACCAAACAGTAAGATCACTTATGCTGCATCATAAGCACAGGTTTAAGGCATCATGTTCAAGTGTCACTGGACCTTCACAAATGCTAAGACTTGACCCATTTCTTTTTTTTTTTTTGTACCAGGGATTGAACCCAGGGGCATTTTACCTCCAAGCTACACCCCCAGCCCTATTTTTTATACTGTATTTTGAAACCAGATCTCACTAAGTTGCGGAGGGCCTCACTAAGTAGCTGAGGCTGGCCGCGAACCCAGATCCTCCGGTCTCCGCCTCCCAAGTACTGGGATTACAAGCGTGCACCACCACGCCCGGCCGACTTGACCCATTTCTAATAACAAGCAATAGTTTCCAGAACTCCTGCTGCCCATTCACCTGAGGTCTCTCACCGGTCCTTGTATGAATGTCAGCAGCCTGCCTTGTCTCTCACCTGGGTCTTATTTGCATGGGTGACATGACAGCAATGACACTACCTAAAATCACCGCGGGGACCATCTCTCCCATTCCTAGCTCATGCAGGACCTCTTATGGCCTTTATTCTAATTCCACTACATATATTCATTCATCACTCACTGAGCACTTCTTAAGTACTAGAGATAAACACACAAGTAAGGTGGGTAGAAAGATACAGAAAACGTTTTAAAAAGGGCAGTGAAATATGTCCAAGTGATGCTTCCAAGCCCACCATGGCGAAAACCACACTCTTGATCCCGGCTCATCTCCACCCTTTATCCCGCCCACCATCTGGGGCAGCCTGGTTCTGGTGATTGCCACTTCCCACTTTGGATTCAGGTTTTTCCTGGACTCCTGTATTCAATCCCTTGCTGGGTCATGTTAACTCTACCTGTGCTATCGCCCTCAATTGACCCTCAAGGTCACACATGCTGCGGCGGCCAAACAAGACCCCTCCTTTTTTCTGCCTCACACCAATGCCCCGACCAAGTCCAAGCTTGGGCGTAAGCTTCCTCTTCTGGAATATTCTTCCACTTTTCTCTGCATGTCCAAATCCTAACCACCCTTTAAATCTGGCTACACTGCCTCTCTCCTGGATCTCCTCTTTCATTCAACATCCACTGATCTCCAGCTCTATACCAAGCAATGAACTGCTTGGAGTTGTAGCTATCGAGATAAAAGATTTGGTTCTTGCTTTTGGGAAGTCTTGTGGGTGAGGCGGACTAGTGGGGAGGTACAATCATGTGATAGCATGGGGTAGAAAACTCGTAAGTAAGGAATCTATCCCTATCCAAACATGGAAAGGAGATGCTTCCCCAGGAGATGTCCCAAATGGTGTGAGGGACTCTGCAGACATCAATTAGAGGCCTTGCAGACAAAGTGAACAACAAGTTACAGGACAAAACACAAAAAGGCATGGATATTAAGAAGCTGCAGGCTGGGAATGGATCAGCAAGGTAGTAGGTGAGACTAAGGAGTTAGGGAGGTTCCATGTAATTGCACTGCAGGTCATGTGAAGGATTTTACACTTATCCTGTGAGCAAAAGAGAGCCAAAGAGATTTTTTTTCCAGATATGAGAGCAGGGTAGAGAATGTGAAGAAGGATAAAGATTAGAGACAAGGGCTGGGGTTGTAGCTCAGAGGTAGAGGGATCATCTAGCATTCTTGAGGCCCTGGGTTCCATCCCCAGCACAAAAAGATTAGAGATAGGAAGCTTGGCTAGGAAGAGTGCAGCAGCAGCACCTGGGACTTGTAAGAAATGCAAATTTTCAGCATCACCCTGACCTACTGAATCAGAGGAACCCCTCCCCCAGCAGCCTGTGCTGTAACAAGCCCTCTGGGAGATGGTAAGGCACAGAGCATGATAACTACTGAACTCAGTCGGTGTGAAGAAAGATGGAGTGCTTTAGGGGGGGAATAAGAAGGTAGATGACTACCTGGTGGTAGAAGGTAAGGAGAGGGAGTGGTCCAAGGAGCCTCCTCCCCAGATCCCTGCAAGGATAATGAACACTTGGTAGTGGCCATCTGTGGAGATGGGGCGTGTTGGAGGAAGAACAAATTCAACTACAGAAGTCGGGGAAATGGCTTTGCTTTTGAACATCTCTGGCTAGAAACGAGGAAACCTTCTTTGACCCTCCACAGCACTTGATGGGAGAATGTTTCAGGACACACTCTATGGTTCACTATAGTTGAGTTTGTGCTAGCTTTGACCTAGACTCTGAGCTCCCTGAGGTTTGGGGCCAGGCTTATTTATCTCCTAGAGAGCCTGGCCCAGGTACCTGCGCAGACTCTGTGCTCCACGGATATTTATGGAATGGAGATACCTCCTTTAGAAGTACTTTTTTGGAGTCGAAGGCAAAACTGTCTGTCACTCAGGCGATGAATTCAGCCGATGCTGGGTCAGACCTGTGTGTTCCTTATCCTGGCATCGCATGCAGCTCACAGTGTTACCATTACAATATTCAAGAAGTAACAACAACAAGCAAACCCCCACTTTCTGAGTGCATCACAGGGAATAAACACTGTACCACGAAGCACTTTATACACATGCTTTTGATTCTCAAAAGGACTTGATATATTAAATATTATTATGCATCCTTTGCAGGTTAAGAGACTGTGGCACAAAAAAAGCTACATAGATTGCTTGAAGTCTCACTGACACAAAAAGTTGGAGCCAGGATTCAAATCCAGGTCTGCCAAATCCAAAAACCCTGCTCTTAATCACTGTACTACAATCTATTCACCATTCTACCATTATTTGATCTACACAGGGCATTTTAATGGAAGCAAGGGATGGATTAACACAGTAACTCGAGAATAAAGAGGGCTTATGGGATGTAAATTTTCTACATTTCACGAGATATGCTGAAAAATGTAAAGTTATAACAGATGGGAAAGCATCAAGAAACAAAAGTATTTAAATATCAGAGCTAATATTTTCTAAAAATTCTAGGGGGAGGAGAACAGAGTATACCATGGCAAGAACAGGAATGAATTAAATACTTTTTAAAAAGGTAACTATGTAGTGGATGTATCTAAAGGAATAAGTTAAATCAGTGTATCTAAGGTTAAAATGGAACTGAGGTTTAAAAAGGAACAAGGCAAAAATCAAACAGGATTTATGGTGCAGAGGCTCTGCTGGGAAGCGGCTTCTTATCTTTTACTTTCAACCTACCTGGCTGTGATGGTGGAGCAACATTTACCTGCAGTTCTACGAACACAGCGAGAGACTTTTCTCCTGACTTTTTAAGGAAATTCTTGTCAGCAGGAAGAGTATCCAACCCTACTTTTCTGTGGACTCTGGGGTCACTCATGAGCAACTGATGCCCTTTAATTTTGTAAAAGCATCTTAAATGAAAGAAAGGACATGTTTTGCTTTGCTTTTTTAACCCATCAAAGCAAAACAAAGTAGCGCATAAAACTGTTGGTCCTTTAGCCTCAGAGTCTGGAAGGATGGCTGGCAGCTCAGGTTACATGTCCTTCTTCCTGGGGTACAGGGATGCCCTCCCAGAAGGAGGCAGGCGGGTCTTCTACCTTTAGCTCACAACATATGCCTGCAATGAAAGAAGAAGGCCACGAGGGGGAGCAATGACATGAGCAAGGCAGAGGCTAGGTCTGAACTGTTAGAGAAAATCAATCTCATGGGTAAAACTGGAAGGAGAGGATAAACATTTCATTTTTAAGATATTATTGCTTCTACTTCTTTTCTCCCTTTTATTCACATTAAGTTTCCATGAGAGGGCTCAATTTTTGTCTCTAGGACTCCAAGACAAGACCCTGTTTGCAGAGCTGGGTGAACCAATTCTTGCGGCACAGAGTCGGAGGAGGTCATCTTTTGGTTTGACTCCAGGGCAGGGCTGGAGCACCTCTCATGCCTGCGGACACTGTCTTTCCTCCTGTAAAGTCAGGAGGCTCTGAGGGTCATCCTAAGGAAGGTCTTTGTGTGTCTGGGATAAATGTGCCAGTTCCCGAGGAGACATGGCATGAGCAGAGGTTTGAGAGATTCTCGGGTGACGGAGAAATCTTCTTTGCTTGGTACAGGATTCACTTTAATAAAGGAAAACTTTCACGTAATGACTCTTCACCAAAGTTGTGAATGAGGATATCCTCAAAAATATTTTTCCACCAGAGATATAAATAAGGGCTCCACCCTTACAAGTCTGCCTCTGTGTTTTGCAGTGGGACGGGTAACATACTGTGAACAAGCTCTCCAGTAGACTTTGATGCCCATCATGATTAAGAACCATTTTTAATGGATTCCTACTGTCTAGTGAATAAAGTTCCAATCATCTACATTCCTCTTGATTTATGTTATGTTTTAATCAGTTCCCTGTGCACACTTACTCTTCCCTATAAAATGGGATAAAACTTTCCTATTAACATTGCTTCAAGGACTAGAAATCAGGTGCACAAACATGTAGTATGGTGCCTGATGCTCAATATCCAGCATCAGTAGCAGGTTCTCAACAGATATTCATCAAAAGGAATGAACAAACAATGGGGAAACCTGCTTCAAAAATGGAGTGAACCTTTTCGATTAAACAGAGTCCAGAGGACTATGTTCTGGGGAAGCCTTGGAGGAATTCCTCTGGCCTCTAGACCTTTTCCAGATGGAACACCGTTTCCTTAGGTAAGATTTTTTTTCTTAAGTCTCACTGGTTTATGGTCATTCAGACTTGGAACTTGGAGTGGGTGAGAGAAATGGAAGAGGGAAGTTTAAAACACTATAAAGGAACACTGTGCTATACTGTTTTTTGACCAAGTGGCTAACACAATCCAGAGCTCACGGGCATCGTATCACTGTCTCTCCCATCCTTGAATACGTTTCAAGGCTTAGATAATTTGAATAGCTGTTGAATAGAGTCAGAGCAGATGTGAAGTGTATAGTGAAATTGTAGCCTGTAGTTATGGCTAATGGAAGGATGTAGACTGGTCCAGCATTTCCCAAACTGTGACTGCCAACTCTGTGGGATGCAAAGGCTTTCTCATCACTCACAGAGTCCCCTGATCCACGAAGACTGGGAAATGCTAGGTGAAACCAAGTTACATGGATTTTTTGTTTTTAATTCCCAGAGTCTTCAGAATGGGAATTGTTGTGACTCTCCTAGAGGGAGACAAGGCATGCAACATTACCCAAATCCATTGCGCATTGGCATTTTGCTTTTGTCATTGTCTTAGGGGACTAGGATTTGCAGGAACACACCTAGGGGAATGCTGACAAGACGCTTCTTAACCCTGGCTGCATCACAGAATCTCTTGTGGCACTTCATTAAACCAGAAGAGATTTTTACACCCTACCCCAGAATCTCCAGGAGAAGGGCCATTTTTTTGCAACTCTTAAGTTTTAAAAAGTGGGAGATCCTACTCTGCAGAGTAGACAGCCACTGCATTGCAAGTATGGCTTTTGGATTCAGGAGAACCCAGGTTCAAGTCCAGCTGCCATGCACAGTCACTATTATTTTTAGTATATTATTTTTTTGAGGGCAACTTAATAAAGTTATCTTAGTTTTCTCATCTATAACATAGGATGGGAATCACACATACTAGCTGGTATATTTTTTGATCCAAAAGACTTGAATGAACTAATAAAGTAAAACAATTAGGATGTAGTAGGCATTGCTTCTCATTTGTGATCCTCAGGAATGTCAATAGATATGCAAACAGTAAAGTTATTTGCCTTTTCAATCTTTTAGGCTCCTATGCCAACAATTTTTTTCTCCAACAGGAATGAAATACTCTTGGCTTCTATGACTGTGATAGGCCTGCGGCATTTTGGCCTTCATTGTATAGGCAAAGTTCTAAAATACAACATCAGACCAAGATGGTTAAGAGTATCTTTGGCAATCATACCCCATGCCTTTTAGAAAAGAAACTCTCCATCTTTCTAACTGTATGCAATCTCTGCTTCTCAAGACATGACCTAAGCCAGATCAACAAACTGAAATCTGGGGTTCAGCCATAAGTGAAGTAATGTCATCATGGGTTGGCATTAAAGGCTTGCAGAGCCCCAACATTTGACCAGGAGCAGCTCCATGCTCTTCTGCTGAGGAGGAGTTACTCAAAATCTACATTTCAAAGGTGTTTCTATTTCTATAAGAGCAGATGTAAAGGGATTTTTATAGGCATCCTAACATTTGGTGTCTTCATGCTCCTTTTCCCTCTTAATAATCCCTTCAGCAGTGTCTTGTCCCATTAAATAGGATTTTAATATTGAGTACCGTGAGATCATGTGTGTGTGTGTGCGTGTGTGTGTGTGTGTGTGTGTGTCTGAGATGCGGTTACCCTCCAGGGAGAAATGTATGTATGAATTTGACTCTGGCCCAGAGAACTGCCTTTGGTATGAATGAAATGATATGGATAATTCCAGTCTTATAAATGGACACTATTCCATAGTTTATTTGTAAGTCGGGACTTTGGAACTTGGGACACATTTTCTCATAAAAGCAATGTTCTGCAGGGTGGATAGCTTCCCAGGCAGACCCACAAAAAGTTGTTCAACCCCTACTGCACCTGAAGTAGAATTGTTATTTTTTTAAAAATTTTTAGAGAATAGTGTTTCCATGGGAACACATTTTCAGAGTTCTTCTGTTTAAGGGTGAGAACCACTGACTATAAAATTTTAAATAGTCTCCTAAATCACTTCCCCCTTATTCGTTTAATAAATTACCAAGAAGAGGAGCTATTCATTGCACAAATTATTTCTTGAATATATTAAGTTAAAATAATATTTCTTTCTCTGCTTGTTTTATGCCCTTTGAAACTTTAGTAAAAGGGTTACATAGACAAGGACCAGTTTCTCTAAACATTACTGAAGTTCCTCAGACTTGAGTTTCTTGTCATCCTGCTTCCTGGCTGCCCTTGGTGAGGGCTGCAGAGTGGCAGCAGTTACTGTCTGTTATGTTTGTTTTTACATCAAAATGGTATATTTGGTTTTTTCTACCTTATCTTTACCTTTGCCTTAGGTTTCTAAAACTTACCTTATAATTTAATATGAATCTGAAATAACTAAATAATGAAATATATTCTAGGTCACACTGACCACAGGAATCAGAAATGTTTCAACTACATAATGCACAGATTATGCTAGAAGTTATATAAATATATCACAGAATCACAGGGCTGGAAAGAACCTAAAAAGATTGTCTAGTCTATTCTTTGGCTTCCAGACAAGCCAACCATTCCAAACAGATGAGAGCTAACCTATATTTTAGAGAAGGATGACTTTGTCTTTAACCCTTTCGGGATCTAACAACTAGACACTGTGAGTAAATTATTGTTAATTTCTCATCTAAATTATTCCATTCATGATTACAATTGTATTTTACTTTCTTGTGTTTAAAACAGGAAACAAAATAAGTTTATCTGTGTAAAACCCCACAGCAAAATTAAATATCATATTTTATGTTTTGTTCTGTAGGATATTCCTGAAAATCCCATTGTCTAATTATTTAGCGACCTTTCTCCTACATTGGGCTATTTGTACACTCCTCACCAGTGGGAACTAAACTCTAGCAGCTACATTTTATGAGGCATCTGAGAAATGAATGTGGTTTCCACACGCAGGAATATTTAAGTATACTCTGATAAGTAGGCCCTAAGACTTAGAACTAAAGGAAAACCAAATTTAATACTCACACTAAAATTATAATAACACAGGCTACTTATTTATAGTCACTTTCAGGTAGTTAAAAATGCATAATCAGCCTAATCATATTAGCTTTTCAATCAAGTAAGGAAATCAAAGAGAACCTATCTCTATTAAACAAAGTTATGCATAAAATGTGCTATCTTTAAATGCAACCAGCTGTATTTATTTTTCCTATGGAGAACTTACTACACAACCTGCAAGGGATACCCTCAAAATAATTTTTGCTCATTGGTAATGATGATTACCAATTGCTACTAATAATGACTATTTAAATTCAATACTTAGGAGACTCTTCCATGGAGGTTTTCAAAGGAATGGGCATTTCGATTTTTATATTGTGGAAGACAACATACTGGCTTCAGAGGAATCACTGTTGGTTACATGACTGTCTTGCAACAGCCCCACTTCCCCCAACTCTCCAAACAACAGAGAAAGATGGGATTAGTAAGTTAGGAACAAGATCCTTCTGTTTAGGAGGTTCTGAATGCCTTTAGGGTGAGGATTATGTCTGAAGGAATGGACATGGGTGGAAATTTTCATGACCATCCTGACAGTAAACCATGTGCCTTGGTATTCCCTACCCTCATCCACCTCTCACTGGGTGGAGTCATCGGATGGGTGCTCAGCTAAGTTTCTAAGGGGACACAAGCAACTTCTTGACAAACTTGACCCTGTACAATGACCATGAGAACACAGTGGTTACTTTTCTGCATTAACAAAGCACCTCCTTGGAGAAGTGTCACTCCCACCTCTGTATAGGTTTACAAGGTGGAATCAGCCCCCCCACCCCCGCAAGGGGACAGGGCTCCTACACTGCCACCAGCACTCACCCATGTGGCTCAGCTCTACTAGGGCAAAACGGATCCTGCAAAGTGGGGGATTCCTTTGCTACCCCTGAATACACCAAAGGCTGCTTTCGAAGCCTAAGATCCTCTGAGCTTCCTATAGCAGGAAACTCATTTTTGTCCTCAACCTACCAGATTCCTGGCACAAAGAGAGTTTCTCCTTACTATAATTGTAAAGATTAGGAGAGTGATGAGAAAATGCAGAAGAAGACATGCTAAAAGAAAAGATTCTCGCCGGGCGTGGTGGCACACGCTTGTAATCCCAGTACTTTGGGAGGCGGAGACCGGAGGATCCGGGTTCGTGGCCAGCCTCAGCGCTCTCTCTCTCTCTCTCTCTCTCTCTCTCTCTCTCTGTGTGTGTCTACTTAGTGAGGCCCTCCACAACTTCATGAGACCCGGTTTCAAAATAAAGTATAA
>PVJS01007665.1:20506-55463 GCA_004027185.1 Glis glis | reverse complement strand
GGGGGGGGGGGATTCCATTCACTCTGTTTTTCAGAATAAAAGTAAAAACGAAACCCCAAAAATCTAATGATGCCCTAAAACTAGCTATGCCTAGGCCTCACCTGGAACCTATTAAAATGCCATGGGGGCGGCATTGACAAAGGAGTCCCCAGGTGACTGTGACATGCAGCCAGAACTGGGTGCCGCACACAGGAGAGCAGTGGAGCCACCCACACCTTCCACCACACACCAAGTCAGGTGCCATTGGCTTTAACTTGTGTTGTCGCCCTTCCTCTCTGAAGGGAGATGACAGGAGGGCCAGGGCTAAGCCCTGGGGCAGGGAACTCTGTCAGGCCTGAACCCCACACCCTTCAGTTGGTCTGTTCTGTCCTGAATGCTGGAACCCTAGGATAGGCTGCCCCCCGAGGCTCAGGGCCCCATGTTCCAGGTCGGGGAGTGGGGGGCTGCGCGTCCAGCTGCATGAGGATGCTCTGGACAGGCACATCCCTCACCCCTGCAGTGAGCTGGAATTTGAGCCTCATTTCCATTCTCTTTCTGTAGCCACGACAGGCCTCCTCCCCCTGGACACAGAGAGGCATGTTCTCAGTGTGTTTGGTTTGACTTCCCAGCAGACACAGAACGTTCCTGGACTGCTTCCCAACATCCTTTTCCACCCTGCCGCACTTTAACATCTGGGACCAGGAAGCAGGCCACAGGCTCAGCTCGGGTTCCCACTCAGGATACTCAGCTTCCTGGGGCCCATGCAGAGGTTCCCCACCTGCCTTCGCTGCCTCTAGCCCCAGAATGCCAGCCGCAGCCCCGCCACCGCCGCGCCTCCAGAGTGCCGTGCTATGGCTGCATTTTCTTGCCTCTGCCCATGGTAGAGAAGTTTATGTTCCCAACTCCTAGAAAACTTTCCAGAAGGTGCCTTTTCTCACAGATCCTTTGTCCATTATCAATAACAAGTGAGCCTTACCGAGAGTGGGGACCCTTTCTTTCTTGGGCCTTTCTGAAATGCATGAACTGCTTAGGCTCTGTGGCTGCTTCATTTTATTTTTTGCAGTGTTGGGGATCAAACCCAGGGGTTCATGCATTGTAGGCAAGTGCTCTACCACTGAACTACATCCCCAGCCCTTTTTATTTTGAGACAGGGTCTAAGTTGCCCCGGCTGGCCTCAAACTTGAGAACCTCCTGCCTCCACCTCTGAAGTAGCTGGGATTAGAGGCATGTGCCACCAGACCTGGCTGTGACCACCTTTTTTTTTTTTTTTTTTTTTTTGCGGTACCGGCGATTGAATGCAGGGGCGTTCTGAACACCTCCGCGCTACGCCCCCGGCCCTATTTTTTATGCTTTATTTTGAAACCGGGTCTCACGAAGTTGCGGAGGGCCTCACTAAGGAGAGAGAGAGAGAGAGGGAGAGAGAGAGCGAGAGCTGAGGCTGGCCTTGAACCTGGATCCTCCGGTCTCCGCCTCCCAAAGTACTGGGATTACAAGCATGCGCCACCACGCCCGGCTTTGTGACCACCTTTTTATAGAGGTACTTCCTGCTGCCTGTCTCCAGCTGAAGCTGGCTCTCTGGCCTGCATTTGGGCCTCTCCTGCCTTGTTTCCCATAACTGGTCTGGTGGAGCATTGACAAGGCCCTGTGTGTCAGGAGGAGGCAGAACCAAAAGAACGTCCCACTGCTTGCCTTTCTCCCTGCCCGCGTGGTCTTGAAGGAAGAGATGAGGAGGCCTGCCTGCAGACACGCCCAAGTCTGAGAACAAGGGCAGACTGTTGGGAGGGTCTCCCCCGAGTGGAGGCCTGGGGAGGACAGACCTCAGCAGGCCAGTGGGAAGTAGGCGGTGAGAGAAAATGGTCAAGGGAGGAGGGGCCACCTTATCCAGGTCAACGTTTATGGAGGAGGCCAAGACCACATTCTAGGGCGTCATTGATTATAATCAGACCCTTCAGTGCAAAGTATGGTTTATTTAAAGTTTCCAGAGAAGGAGTTTACTAGAACTCAGTGACAGGAAGTATATCCTGGAGGAGCCTTTCAACTCAAGTACTACTACTACTAGCCTCTGACTACTAGCCTCTCTGTGCCTCTAAGTTCACATTTATCCATAATTCAACGAGTATTGAGGAACTGTGCGACAGCACTGTGCCAGCTACTGGGAATACAACTGAGCAAAACCAGGGGTCCCTTAGCCAAACTGGAAAGGGTTGATTTTTTTCTGACCCATCATCCTTGAGGCTCATTAAGTTAGAATGAGAAGCTGTGGGACAAGCACACTGGATGGCATTCTGCACACATCAGAAAGGATCAGCAACTTGCTCGAAGTCACCTAGGGCTGGAACTCAGGTTCTGTGATGCTGATTTTATAGCTCTTCCTATGCTAACAGGATCCTCATTCATTTTTGCTTACTTTTTTTGGTACTGGGGATTAAACCCATGGCCGTTCTACTTCCAATCTATACCCCCAGCCCCCAGCCCTATTTAATTTTGACACAGATCTCACTAAGTTGCTGAGGCTAGCCTTGAACCTGTGATCCTCCTGTCTCAGCTTCCCAAGTACTGGGATTACAGGTGCGTGCCATTGCACCCAGCTCAGCTTTGCTCACTTTTTGATGCAGGGGCAGGAAGGAGAGTGGCATGAAACCACCATGGGGGCAGAGGCAGGTCAGGGAGACTCAAGAGTGCTGTGGGCGCTTATGGAGATGCACAAGGGGCTGAGGGGAGGCAGCTGGAACTGTAGGAGGCCTTGGGGCTGGATGGATGAGGGTCATTCGCAAGGAAGGCACAGGTTGAAAACACTGGGAAACAGCCTCCAGGGGCCAGTCG
This sequence comes from Glis glis, assembly GCA_004027185.1. Lineage (NCBI taxonomy): Eukaryota > Metazoa > Chordata > Mammalia > Rodentia > Gliridae > Glis > Glis glis. Next base: position 52,661 of record PVJS01007665.1, on the reverse strand, counting down.
CAGACTTTGGTTTCCAACCCCTGGGATCTTTGCTCCTACAGCAACTATCAGCCCCTTCACCTGACTGCCAGGGCCAAATGCCCAGCACTGGGCTCCGTGTGAGCACCAGAGGGGAAAGTGAAAGCAAAGAATAGCAGCATCGAGCAGGGCTGACTAGGACTGGAGCATTCTACCTCTGAGCTACACCCTAAGCCCTGTGTTAGTTTTTAATTTTGAAACAGGATCTCACTAAGTTGCTGAGGGCCTCGATAAGTTGCTGAGGCTGTCCTTGAACCTGCAATCTTCCTGTTTCAGCCTCCCAAGTACTGGGATTACAGGTGTGTGCTATAATGCTGAGCAGACACCAAGTTTTGACAGTCAACATCTGGAGTCAACAGGGATGCAGAGGGGTCGCCTGTTGCCCATACTGAAAGGACTTCACATAAGAGAGATCACTGCTTATGGAATAATGACTGGGCAGACATGCTACCTTCAGGACTACTATACTTGTTGTTGGGTCTATCTGATAGGCTCCCAGCAAATTCTTATGAAAAAATGGACAAAAAGCAAAGAAGATACAAGTGTGGCCTGAGATTCAGGTGGGGTGCCCAGAACTGATAGCTGCCTTCCAGGAGAGGGGATATAATGGTAAATCTTTCATTTAAAAAAAGGGGGGGGGTCAGCCAGGTGTGGTGGTGCACGCTTGTAATCCCAGTACTTTGGGAGGTAGAGACCGGAGGATCCGGGTTCGCGGCCAGCCTCAGCTCGCTCTCTCTCTCTCTCTCTCTCTCTCTCTACTTAGTAAGGCCCTCCGCAACTTCGTGAGACCCAGTTTCAAAATAAAGTATAAAAAATAGGGCCAGGGGTGTAGCGTGGAGGTAGAACGCCCCTGGATTCAATCCCCGGTGCCACAAAAAAAAGGGGGGTCAAGGGTAACCATTGGCTCTGAGACATTTATGACAAAACATGGGAATGCCATGACAGAAAAAATGCAGAAGCTCAATGACTCGCTCTGCCAGGCATCTTGCTCTGTGTCTCTCAATGAGTGGCTCATCTCAAATTCTAAGTTGTAGCAAAAGGAGGAAGAAAACCTAGTCTATTCATGGATCTCAAGTTTGTAATCTATAACAAATGTACAACAATCATTTCCACCCATAAGTTTGTTGTGAGGATTAAATAAGATCACAGCAGGGCTAATATATGCTCTTCCTGAGACCAGAGTAAATAGTACTTTGGCCTGGTTAATTACAGGTAACTGTCTCCAATCTATGATGGAAGATGAAGACACTATTCAGTAAATCAATGGGCGTGAGCCCCAACCTTCTGCTTTTAATATTTTGGGGGCCAATGATTTGTCTTCATTTCCCTGCTTACTTGAGAAAACTATTTCATCAGGACCTAAGAAAAGTCTAGTACTCAAAAATGTTTATAGCAAAACAACATTTAAAAATAATACACAAATGACATTGGGGCTGACTGTGAACATTCTCTTTTCCCCTCTGGTTAGGAGCTTATTAAGATGACAGGCGCCGGGCGTGGTGGTGCACGCTTGTAATCCCAGTACTTTGGGAGGCGGAGACTGGAGGATCCGGGTTTGCGGCCAGCCTCAGCTCGCTCTCTCTCTCTCTCTCCCCCCCCCTCTCCTTAGTGAGGCCCTCCGCAACTTTGTGAGACATGGTTTCAAAATAAAGTATAAAAAATAGGGCCGGGGGCGTAGCGCGGAGGTAGAACGCCCCTGCGTTCAATCCCCGGTACCGCAAAAAAAAAAAAAAAAAAAAAAAAGATGACAGGCAAATTAAATTAAGCATTAGAGTTTATTTGGTAAAATAAGTTAGCATGTAAGGCAGCGTTGGCAGTGTCTGAGGAAATGAAAAGCATTAGCACTAGTTTAATTTGTTACAAAAGTCTCTTGCTGTGACAGCCTGGAAAATGAATGTTGATGCTCCACAAAGTGAGCTGGTCATGAAACATGGTCAGGGCAGCAGAAACGCTCTGGGATGCAGGCCACTTACAGTAGGAGGCCTCAACTCTGTGTGACTTTGACTTGAGCCAGGCCACCATAAGGAAATTCCAAAGAAACAGCCCATTATACCCAAACTAATGCAGATTTCAGTGACATACAGTACGGGGCCACCGAGGGTTCATGCCCAGGCCTGTCTCTCTACAGCTGCAGCAGACACCCTGAAGAGCTGGTGTGCTGAAGCACCCCAAGTCAAGATTGAAGGACTCACACACACACTCACACAGAAATGCTGCCCGTTAGTCATGAAAATAATCGCTAACTCCCAATACCTCTGCTACCTAACTTTCAGTCTCCCTGCTATCACACCTGATTCAAATCTCTCCCAGGAGGGAAGCAAAGCTCCAACGATCTTACAGCAAGTTTCAGTCAGAAATTCTACAAGCAAGGAAACTGCATGGCACCAAAATGACACTCCTAAATATTTATCTAGGGGGAGTGAAAACATATGTCCCTACACAGTCATACATGAACTCACAGTGGCTTTATTCACATAGATTGTGAATCTGCTTTAAAGACTGAGGCTAAGTTTACTTAAAAAGCAGAGTTCGGTTTCTCCTCAAACCACCTGCAAAGTTCCATAGTGGCACTGACAGGGACTCTTGATCAGAAAGGACAAACACATCTAAGACTGCATTGGGCCAGCCAACATGCCCACAAATGTCCGAGAACCCCAAGCACAGCCTGGACCTGGTTTTCCACAGAGATGGACACGTGACCCGGAAGGAGCAAGAGCCTCACCAGCAGGCCCAATTTAGCTTAGATTTTCTACTTTTTCAGGTCTTCATTTCAGGAATGTTCACTGAATGGATTATCAATGCCATGTCCCTGAGGACCAGGAGCCTGGCTCAGCAGTGTCACACACGTTACCTCTTGATCTTCATTCATAGCATGTCTGGATAGGAGGCTGTGTTAGACCCATTTGGCAGATGAGAAAACCAGTCCCCACAGAGTAAAGTAACTTTCCTAATGCCAGTAAATTTCCTAATGGTAAATCTTGGGCTGGGAGTGAAGCCACATGGTCTGGCTACAGTAACTGAGGATGCCCACTCAGGGGGAATGAGCTACCTGGACCAAAGGGCAGCATGAGAGTCTTGTCCCGCCAGGAAGGCACACACTGTAGTCTGCTGTCAGCCAGGTCAGGCTGCATTTCCTGTCCGGCAGCCTGTGCTCCACCAAGAGCAGGCTCACCACAAGGCCGCACCCATCAGCTGGCCCCTGAGGCCCTCCTGGGATATGCAGACGCACTGATAGGTTTCAAAGCCTGGAGTTCACCCCTTAGCCCTTCACAAGCATTAGCTAAGTGACTCCTCACAGTAGCCCAGTGCAGTAAGTACCGTCGGCCTCCCCATTTAACAGAAGACCAAAAACAGACACAAACGAGCAAAACACTTCCCCATCATCTCCCAGCTGCTAAGGAGCCAAGTCACATCTAACACATAGGGGGTTTTGTTTGTTTTGTTTTGTTTTCTGACACCAGAGCTGGGCTCTAATCTCTAACTTCTCTGAGGTTAGAGAAATAAGCCATGGGGGAAACACTAGTGCAAGAAAGGAAGGTCCTGGCTCCTTTTCACCGGAATAGCCATTTCCGAGTTCAGTAGCCAACGGCGATGGGGCCAGAGGCTTCTGGAAGCAACCGCTGAGGTCAGGCCTTAATCACTGACTTTGCTCAGCGCCTAATAAAAGCTCAGGGTAGCCCCACGGTGCTGGGCGGCTGAGAGATTCCCGCAGGCCTACCTAGCACAGCCTACCTAGCACAGCCCGTCCCGCCGCCACCTTCTGGAGGCGGCAGCTCTAGCACCTGGAACCATGGCGTTTGGGAATCAAACTTGGGCCAAGAATCTGAGCTGCTCAGTGAGAAACTCATTCTAAATCTAACAGTCCACCGCTACCGGGAAGTCCTCTGAGCTTTCGGCGCACGCAGGTCCTCGCGCGGCCCACAGCCTTCCCGGCCCTGGGGGCGAGGCGGCGCTTCCTCCGACCGCCTCCCCCGCGTCCAGCAGTCCGCGCACCGCGCCACGCGCAAGCCGCCTTCTCCGGGGTCAGAAGCCGAGCGAGCCGGGCGGGACGTGGAGACCCTCCGCGCGGGGATGCTGACCCCTGCCGGCCGCGCGCGGGATCGCAGGGCGCCGTCGGCGCGGCGGGCAGGGGCCGAGCTCGCCCCGCGCGGAGAAGACGCGGACCCGGAGGACCTGCATCACAGGCCCTGCGCTGGAGGCTCGCCTCGGCCCCCCAGCTCTCAAATGCAGGCAGCTCCCTCTTTCTAGGAAGACGAGTAAGAAAAAAAGTAAAAGATCCGAGCAGGAGAGGCTCAGGTACCCCTCCAAGGCCTCCAGGGTCTCCGACAGACCCTCCCCAGCCAGCGTCTCTCACGACCACCAGGCCCGAAGCTGAGCTCTGACGCCGACTGGCTTAACATACGGTTCCTGACTGCCGTAGGCTGAAACACGGCCCCAAAGACACCCAGGTCCCAGTCCTGGGAACCGCAGGAGGTTCCCCTACAGGGCGAGAGAAACTACAGGTGTGACTAAGTTAGGGATCTTGAGACTGGGAGAGTGTCCGGACTGTTCAGGTTCTGCATGTAATCACAGCTGGCATAGAAGGGAAGAAAAGAGAAGCCAAGCCATATTACCAGGGAAAGGCTGGGGGAGACAAGGAATGGATTCTCTCGATAGCCCCCGAAGTCTCTGCTGACTCCTTGATTTTGGCTCAGTGAAACCAATCTCAGACTTCTGATCTCCAGAACTTTAGTAAGAGAATAAATATATGTTGTTTTAAGCCACTAAGTTTGCGGTGCTTTTATTTTATTATTTTACAGCAACAATAGAAAACTAATACATGACCTTCTACTCTCAAACTCTTGTGCTTGGCACTTTGGATAAAATAGTTGATGAACAAGAGAGATCTCCATCACCATTTCCAGAAGAGTCTATCATCTTCCTCTCCCAGGATTTTAAAAAGTAACAGGCAGCTAGGTGTGGTGGTACATGGCTGTAATCCCAGTACTTGGGAGGCTGAAACAGGAGGATCACAGGTTCAAGACCAACCTCAGCAACTTAGCAAGACCCTGTTTCAAAATAAAAAATAAAATAGGGCTGGGAGTGTAGCTCAGAGGTAGAATGCCCCTGGGTTCAATCCCCAGTACCACAGGAAGAAAATAAAAAGAGTAACAGGCAAATAGACATCTTGCCAAAGAAGACATTTGAATGACCAATAAGCACACAAAAAGGCTCTCAAGATCATTAGCATTAGGGAAATGCAAAATAAAACCCCAGTGAGACCCCACACCCACTAGGATGGCTATAATAAAAGAGATATAATAAGAAGGGTGGGAAGGGTGTAGGGAAAATGTAATTCTTATACACTGCTGATGGGATTGTAAAATGGTGCAACCATTTTGGAAAGTAGTTTGGCAGTTTCTTGAAAAGTCAAGTATAAATAACCATATCACCCAGCAATCTATTTCTGGGAATAGGACTTTCCAGGAATTCCACTCCCAGGAATCTACCCAAGATAAATGAACACATACATCCAAAGACATGTACATGGGGGCTGGGGATATAGCTCAATGGTAGAGCACTTGCCTAGCATGTGCAAGGCCCAGAGTTTAATCCCTAGCACCAAAAGCAAAAATACCCAAAGACATGTATACAAATGTTCATAGCTGCATTATTCACAATAGCCCAAACCTGGATATAGCTCAAATGTTTAACAGTAACCAAAAATGTGGTATATAGCCAGGCATGGTGGCACACATCTATAATTCCAGTACTTAGAAGGCTGAGACAGGATGATCACAGGTTCAAGACCAGCCTCAGCAATCAAGACTCTCAGCAACCTAGCAAGACCCTGTTTCAAACTAAAAAAATAAAAAAAGGGCTGAGGGTGTAGCTCAGAGGTAGAATGCCCCTGGGTCAATCCCCAGCACCACACATTAAAAAATGTGGTATATTATTCAACAATCAAATGGAATAGATCGTTGATATGCTATGATATGTGTGAATCTCAAAAAAACATGACAAGTGAAAGATGCCGAACACAAAACATCACATAAGATTTCATTTTCAAGAAAAGTTAAGAGGCAAAGCTACGGAGACAGAAAGACCAGTGGTTGCCTGGGACTGATGAGAATGGAGAATGGCTTCAACGGACAGGAAGGATGTTTTGGGATGATGACAGTGTTTAAAAGAAAACACACACACACACAACACACACACACACATACAACACACACACAACACACACACACACACCACACACACACACACACACACACACTGGTTTTTTATTTAGGGTTAAGATGTAGGGCTCTAACAGCCTGGCGTAGATAGTGGCCAAAACAAAAATAAAAACAGAAAACAGAATCTCTCCATCAATTTTCTGGTACAAGTCCCTCCCCAAATTGTTTCTGGTAAAAAGAAAAAATATAAGAAAAAAACAGAGTAACAAGGGAAGTTGAGGAAAAAACTGGATGTTCAAGTAATTTCTATGCGCATCTACTCTGATCAGTCAGGACACAGGATCCTTATGAAGTACTCCTAAGCTCAAGCTTGGGAAAGGAAACTCAGCGTGATGAAGAGTCTTTTGGTAAATGATTTTTACAATGTGTTCCAAGTTCTAGAACAGTTATGGGACTTTGTCTGTACCCTTCAGAAAGTGTTTGCTTTGAGCCGGGCGTGGTGGCACACGCTTGTAAAATCCCAGTACTTGGGAGGTTGAGACCAGAGGATCTGGGTTCGCAGCCAGCCTCAGCTACTTAGTGAGGTCCTCCACAACTTCGTGAGACCCGGTTTCAAAATAAAGGATAAAAAATAGGGCTGAGGGTGTAGCTCGGAAGTAGAATGCCCCATGGGTTCAATCCCCGGTACCGCAAAAAAAAAAAAAAAAAGAAGAAGAAGAAAATGTTTGCTTTGGTGTTTGGGGCCAGAGGCAGGAGGATGAGAGCTGGACCCTGACCTGCCCTGGTACGGGTCTTACAGGAGATCCCAGTTTTTACTCTGCACACAACATGGCGGGGCATGCAGGCATCAGTTACGTGGGTGTGCAGCACGTGGGTGCATGGCAGGCCAGGCTGCGTGGCCTGGTCTTCATACTCCTTTGAGCAGTGACAGGAGAGCCAGCACCGTTGACACATTCTGCTCTGTCACTCAGAGCTCCAGGCCAGTCGCACTTGTTCATATCAGAAAACAGAAGGAATGGACCATTCTGGTCAGTCTCACACTATCTTCTCCCACATTATCTTCCAGGTTATCTCATCTCCTGCCCTTTCGCTCTCTGCTGGTCTACAGGCTGCACCTTGGGCACACCAGACACTGTTCAGGGGCTCAGCACCATCTGGAAGCCTCTTCCCATGATGGGTATATGGTTCTCCTCCATGACTTCTTTGTGAGGCCTTCCCTCACCACTGTGTGTGTGTGTGTGTGTGTGTGTGTCCTTGATGAGGGTTCTTGGCTGGGAAGACAGGGAATCCGGCACTCTCACTCCTTGAGACCTTAAGCGAAGCCAGAAAACACACATGACATTTACAGCAATCTTTTCTGGGAATTTTTTGGATGGTAGAAGAACAAAAGTTAAAGGCAACTAATTCAAGGAAAGAACTGCTAAGTGGCCACTTAGTTATCAATGGTTAAAGTCAAGTCAGGTCTTCCTGGTAAAAAGCACAGAATCTCATTGTCTTTTGCTTCCACTTTCCGTTTTATATGACTATCTTTAGCACTTGTTGCAAATCTCCTTTTTAGTTATGAAAGGAAAAGGAAGACCCACAATTCCAGGGCCCACACGCTACAGTGGTACACACCATTTTCCCCACAGGATTCATATTGTACTCCACTTAAATGCAGTTATGTTATATGCATACAGGTTTGTATCTTTTAAAAACAATTTGCATTGCTACTATTTTCTTAGCGCCTACAAAGGAGTTAGCCCAGTATATGGTCCTCTAATTTATTTGATATTTCTAATTTTTATTATAATTATGTGATAAATAAGTTGGAACATGAGTTTTCCAAGTTATATATTTCCTAGATTTCTAGACATAGAATATCTGAATCTGAGAGGTATTTGTTTTTGGCTCTTGGTGTGTCTGTTTCCCTGCTTTCAAAAGGCATATGACAATGTGCAGCCTTATAAGCAATATCTTATAATAACTACTAACACTACACTCAGTATCACATGCCGTCCATTGTTCTAAACTGCTCATATTAACTCGTTTAATCTTCACAGCAACCTTGTAAGGTGGGTACTGTTATTGCTCCCATTTTACAGAAAAGAAAATGGGGATGCATAGAAATTAAATAAGTTATGCCAGATTTTTTATACATGAAGATTAGTTTGGGGAAAGATAATTTTGTCAGCCAAAGGCATAGGGGAACCAGAGAAGCCCTGGTCACCACTCTGTGTTCCAGCATAAGGTTTTACCCATCTGACTCTGAGGTGATGAGGAACATGGGGTGGGTGGTCCTTTGTCCCATCCAAGTGGCTCATGGTCCTTTTCCCATCAGCTCATCAACCAGTTCAGAGATCTGGTAATAATGCAGATGGTGGAAGCAGCAACAGTAATTGTTTTCCTAGTCAAGTCGTTTGCAGTGGGCTGGAAAATTTTAGAACTAGGACTTTGTTCAACTTACACGTGGAGTTTATTAAGAGCTCAGAAAAATCATTCAACATAATGATGTCATGAACTCATGTGGCAGTAGACCTAATCACCTGAACCCTGGTCTGATTCCCCCACCATGTCCCACTGCCCCGCATTTTGTTCCCTGACCAGACCTAGAAGGCAGAGTCGAGGGATAGAGACCAGTTTCCATCTGGGAAAGAGCAGGGAGAAAGGGAGAGGAGAAGGGAGAGCGATGCTTCCTGGGGCTGCTGGCCTTGTTGCACCCAGTGACTTAAACCCAGTCCTTGACTTAGCCCCTGCTTCATTTCTCCTACCACAAATTTTAACACTTTGGAGGAGTTGCCACTCACAGACTCTTGGAGGGGTTCTAATTTGACTTTCACTTTAAGACATCTACAGAAGACAGGAAGAAAACAACAACAACAAAATCCTTAACAAAACATCCCAGTAGTGCTTCAGTCTCCTAAGCCCTTGTGGGATTCTTACCCCAGAACTGACCTGAAGTGCACTCTTATCGCTGACATTTATATTTAAGTTTATACTGGATTTGGGGATGGGTTCTGGGACGATGGCCCCTGGGCAGTGTTGCTATTCAGATTAAGCCTGGTAAATACAGAACCTTAGATACAACATCCTGAAAATGTTTGGGGTGTGTACACTCAGAAAGTTAGGAGGGTGCATAGCTTGACATCCCAATCAGAAAGGCTGATTTTGTCAACTTCCTGACATGACTGGTCAGAGACTGCGCTCTGGCCCAAGGACACCGCCTCTCTCCTGCCACTAGCTTAAAAGATGGGCTTGAAACATGATTAACAGGTTTAGAATATATCTCGTACCCTGCAATTATGAACTCTGACCTCCTGGATAATGCTGAGGTGCTAGAACAGGACCATTTCCAAGGAAATGAGGAATGCTGTTACATCTACATTGGGTGACAGGAGAAAAGGAAAGAGAAATTAGGCTTGCTTTCCTATTCATACAAATCAAAATCCTATAGTATTTCAAGATTAGTTCAGACTCAATAATGCTTTTACTAGTAAACAGACCTTCCAGAGATCTTCTCCTTGGGCCTGGCAACCAGCAACTGTCAGGCTGGTGGGAGGAGCAGAGCTCTGCCAAGCATGTGGAGGTGGCCCAAGGGGGAAGCCCACCTGTGCTCATCCGTGTTCTGTTGCTAATGACACGATGCCACAGGCTGGGTAGGTTATGAAGAAAAGAGGTTTGATTAGCTTAAAGTTCTGGTCTGAGGTTGGGGGGCCACATCTGGTGGTGACCTTCTTGCTGGCAGAGTCCTGAGGTGGCACAGGGCATCACGTGGCAAGAGAGAGGGAATAGGTGTGTGCATCCTCTGGTCTCTTCTTACAAAGCCACCAGTATTCAGTCATGGAGGGCCCACCCTAATGACCTTATCTAATCCTAAGTCCCTCTCCAAGACCCCTCCCTCTAAATACTACAGTCAACAACAAAAAATTTAAAAAATTAAAAAACCGGGCATGGTGGTGCACGCTTGTAATCCCAGTAGTTGGGAGGCTGAGACCAGAGGATCCGGGTTCGCAGCCAGCCTCAGCTACTTAGTAAGGCCCTCCGCAACTTAGTGAGATGCTGTTTCAAAATAAAGAATAAAAAATCAGGCTGGGGGTGTAGTTCAGAGGTAGAATGCCCCTGGGTTCAATCCCTAGTACTACCAAAAATAAATAAATAAATAAATAGGGGAAGAGAGGCCAGGCATGGTGGCGCATGCTTGTAATCCCAGTACTTGGGAGGCTGACACAGGAGGATCGCAGGTTCAATACCAGCCTCAGCTACTTAGTGAGGTCCCTCAGCAACTTAGTGAGACCCTGTTTCCAAATAAAAACTAAAATAGGCCTGGGGGTATAGCTTGGAGGTAGAATGCCCCTGGGTTCAATCCCCAATACCTAAATAAATAAATAAATAAATAAAAATAAAAGTAAATAAAAACAATAAAAAGGGGGAAGAAAGACACAATCAGGAGCACACTGTGCTTTTGAACAGCCCTGCCATTAAGCCTGCTTTCTCCCCAGGAACAGCTTTCCTCTCTGTGGAACCGGTTCATTCCAGTCTGTTTCCAGCCACCAAGGAATAAGAAAGTCCCAGCAGAAGCGCCTCAAAGTGCAGTCACTGTTCCCACACAGGTCAGAGCCAGAGTAGTGGTGACTTGTTTAAAAGGTTACCATGTGGCTGCAACTTTGTTTTTGGCTCTGTGAGGCATGGGAAAGTGACTCCCAACTGAATGAATACGCAGTGGATTCAGAATGTCCACACTGGCCAGGGAAGTCTGGAGTTCACCAAGCTTCTTTCCCATTTGATGGGAGTGATACCCACAAACCCATCCCCCAGTGGGGGCCCAGGGCACACAACGCTTATCTAGAACACAGCCGCTTCCTAGGCGCCCACTAGTTCCCTTAACCATCAGCTTCAGAACATGGGCTCTGGTGGAAAAATGTTAACTTGAACCTCACTTTCTAAAACCTAATATTTTGGCAGAGTGGAGTGAGGAATATCCAAAGATGTGGAGGAAACTTCCCATTTTCCTGTATGGCTTTTGGGAGGGAAGATCTGATACTCATTAATCTCTTGGATCTCCACTGATGCAAACAGATTAGCAAAGGATCCAGAACTGAGAAAATCTAGAGCATTCTGTAAGATCCTTCCTCTGACTCAAGGCCCTCCCTCACCAGCATTCCATAAAATCTAAAATCATAACCTGTTATTCAATTGAGTTCATCCTTGTATTTCCTGAAGACCCCCAAAGGGTGATACTCCAAGGGGAAGTAACATCCATTCAACAACTATATGCTATGTGTCCGTTGACTTGCTGATGACCAGGACCCTGCCCTCATGACACTTGCATTCTAGTGAGAGAGACAGACAGCAAACAAGAAAGTTGCTCACATCAATAAGTGATCTGCAAGAATTAATGCGGTTGATGTGACAGTAGCTATTGGTGGCTTCTGAGCAGAGACCTGGAGGATGAGAAGGCTTTGGACAGGTAAAGAGCTACAGGTAATCACAACAGAAGTTGGATTATCTAGGAAGCAAAATAGTGAGAGTCACAGGACAGGTAAGATTTGATGAAGGGAAGGCAAGGCAAACTTCAGGCCTGGTTCCCTGAGGCCTGCTCAGTGAAAGAACCAAAACAACCCAACAACTTGGGTTTCAACACTTGGGTAATTCACGTTCCTGCTCAACAGAAGCTTGGTGCCAGTCCTTCCTCTGTCCGTAGTTGGGGTTGGGAGGAGAAGGCCATTAATGTCATTTCTTCAGTGTTCCAGCAGGGAAAGGAAGCACTGTAGATTTGAACCTCATGTCCTGGTCTTCTTGGAGCTCTGTGTTGGGATCAGGGTATGGTCTCCAGCGGTACCTACAGAGGGATCACCTGTGGCCCAGTGGGCAGGCCCCAGAACTGGTGTTTACCACTCTCACCCTTCAAATCATGGAAGAATGCACTTTGATCCTGTTCATTATTATATCCCCAGGGTTTAGAATTGTGCCTAGCACCTGGCATGGTACCCCATGACTATAATCCTAGCACTTGGGAGTCTAAAACAGGAGTATTTCAGGTTTGAGGCCAGCCTCAGCAACTTAGCAAGACCCTCAATCATTTAGAGAGACTCTATTTGGAAATAAAAAATAAAAAGGGCTGGGGGTATAACTGAAAAGTAGAATGCTCCTGGGTTCTATCCCCAGTACCCACCCCAAATAGTGCCCATTTGCTACTCAATAACTGTTGGCTGAATACACCAATAAAGGACCGTCAACTATAAATACTGTGCAACTTGAACCAACATAAGGGTAGTAATCCTAAGGTCATAGGACCAGTAGGAAAAGCTATAGGCAAAGTTTCACACAAGTTAAATAGATCTGAGAAGAAGCATATTCCTTTGTTTCTGATCATAACAACCAGAGTCCACTTAGCCGGTAGAACAGTGGTTCTCAAACTTGACTGAACATCAAAACCACATGGAGGGCTTGTGAAAAATGGAAAGTGCTGGCTCCCAAGCTCAGAATTTCTGATTCAGAGCCGGGCCTATATTCCTAATACTTGGGAGGCCGAGACAGGAGGATTGCAGGTTCAAAGACAGCCTCAACAAGTAGTGAGACTCTCATCGACCTAGAGAGACCCTGTTTCAAAATAAAAATAAATATAAAATAAAAGAGGGCTGTGGGTGTAGCTTGGGGTAGAATGCCTCTGGGTTCAATCCCCAGTACCACCAAAAAAAAAAAAAAAAGAATTTCTGATTCAGTAGGTCTAGGGCAGGGCCCGAGTATCTGCACATCTAACACGTTCCCAGGGTCAGTGATGGTGCATGTCTATAGACTTCCTTTGAGAACCACTGGTGTAGAATACTGGACTACACATTGCCTGTCCATTCCCACCCACAGAAGCCCAGGGCAATAGACTTATTTGAAGAAGGCTGGCAGCCTCCTCACACTACTTGGATCCTAACAGCTCATCTCTGCTCATAGTGTATCATCCTGCTTTCAACACCTCACTAACCTTATCCTCTTAGCTGAATCTTTCCAGACCCAAGTGCCACCTCCTCCAGGGAGCTTTCCTCCACTGCCCTAGCCAATATATGCTGCCTCTTCTTGGCATCTATGGAACCACCACCTCATGGTTTGAACCCTAGATCACCGTTCTAGTCACCAGTGTTCCTAATTCTCTAGGACCCTGCCTCACTTCACTCAGACCAGATGCAGAAAGGCAAGTCCAAGTTGTGCACATCTTGTGCATCCCCTGTTAGGGCTCCAGATCCAGGGCTGGAACAGGATTCCACACTGCCTGCTGCTTGTGGACCCCAATACCCCACCTCAGAAGTGAGCTCCAGAAAATGACTTTTTTTCTGGGTCACTAATATCCCAGATACAGCCAAAGACAGAAGGAAATAATAGTAGAAAATGCATTTTTCACCCTCAAAGCTTCAAAATCAAAGCCTGTCAGAAGTATGCCATCCAAAATGCACCAAAAGCAACCTTCTCCTTTGTCCCTTCTCCCGTGGCCAACGTGACAGCAAATGTCAAAAGTGGAGCATGTGCTGGAATCCTGCGCGGCTGGGGTTCAGCCCCAGATGGAGACCCCAGGTGTCTAAGAAGGTATCACCGGGGTGGTTCTCAGCACTTGCTGCACATCAGAACTACCTGGGAAGCTTCTGAACATCCACATGGCCAGGCCCCACCCACAACCGATGAGGCCAGGCTCTTCTGGGTTGGGACCCACCCAGCTTGAAGATAGCTTTAAAGCTCCCCCAGGTGATTTCCATTTCCATGTTCAGCCAAAACAGAAAAGCAGCTGTATTTTCTCCTAAGCTCAGGCCCTTAGAAATGCTAGCATAGACATGGCAGGGTTCTCCATCTTACCTGGATCATTCATTCAGCTTTTAGTATGGTCCTGAAATTCCATACAGGGTAAGAAATGTCAAGATCAAGTACCTAGTCAGGTGTGGTGGTACACGCCTGTTATCCCAGTATTTGGGAGACTGAGACAGGAGGATTGCAGATTGAAGGCCAGTCTCAGCAACTTAGCAAGGCTCTCAGCAACTTGGCAAGACTGTTTTCAAACTTAAAAAAGGGGGCTGAGGGTGTAACTCAGAGGTAGAATGCCCCTGGGTTCTATCCCCAGTACCACGGGGGAAAAAATGATGAAGCACCAGCCAAGATGTTCCTGCACAGGCCCGACCTCAGGATCCCAATTCTCCAAAGAATAGTGTTGTTGGTTTTGAGTTCCTAAGAAGGCCAAGAGCCATGCCTCCCAGCCGGAACCCTTACCCAAGGGTCTGGTTAGAAGCCACACCAAGAGGCTGGCACTGATGGGAGTGCCTCTGGGGACAAAATATCCAGCCGGAGCTGCCTGAGGCAGGCTTGGTGCCAGGACCAACTCTAACCTTTATTTCTGTCTTTGGAATAAAGACAGAAGAGGACACCAGAACAGAACAGTCGTCCTGGCCTGGGGATATTACAATTTAATGACTTCCTCCTTGCTCGTTTCCTCAAAGGCCGAAGTTCCAAGTCTTAGTGACAACATAGACTTTATACTCATTCTGCAAACCTACCTGGCTGTGAGTTCCTACATGTCATCCACCTCTTCAAGAGCTCCCCTGTCACTACCGTTTCCCTGCCCAGGTGTTATCTTGGCCACCCCCAGAGATGACAGATTTCTGAGGTCTACAGCTAGGCCTTCCTGGGCTCTATCTCCTGTAGCTGTAATCATGCATGGTCTCCAGAAGCTTTGGTCAGTTGGCAGAAATGTTTGCAGAAGAGGAGGAGCCTGTTCCTCCCCCTTGCAGGGCTCTCCTGAGAAGGAAACAAGATCAAGGGCACGGTGGCTGGCATGCATGAGAGCTCAACTTGGGGTAGTTGTCACAAGTGTCACTCACCTCTCTCCTCCGGGGGCCTGAAATCTGGCAGGAGATACACTTCCTGGTAGTAAAAGGAAGTACTTGTTTTCCAGAGGCCTCTTCTCCCCTCTCACGGCCTGCTCCCTCCCATCCCCCTCCTCAGTTTATCTAGGAACCCCCAGGGGCCCGCCTCTCTCCTTCCCCCCACTGTCTGACATTTCCAAAGCAGCTTGGAACACATGCTGATGTGTGGTTTGAGGTTGAGGCCCACCTCCCACCAGGGCACACCAGGACGACCCTCCACCCCGGCCTCCTGAGAGCAATGGTGGCAGGCCATATGCACCTGGAGCCTGTACAGCCCCGGCATACTCGCCTTCTTTGGGGGCCTAGGGTCAGGCCAGCCTTGGAACCGGACTGGAAACCTGATTGTAGACATTGGCCCAGGCCCAGCCCTCAAGAGAGTTTTACTTCTGGTCAACAGGCAAGAGAACGGGAGGAAGAGGAGCCTCAGGGGGCAGAGGCCCGTTCTGACTGCAGCTGCCTTTGCTTTCCCAGCAGCAGAGTCAGAGGCCAGACAAAGCCTCCACCATCTCCTTTTGAGTGACTCTGGCCTTAGTGGTCATTAACTAATGGTGCAACTGTTCTTCATCACCCACTGAAGGGCAGCGGTGCCCGACCACAACCCAGATGAAACCGATACTGGGAAATGAAAGACCAAAAACACTGAAGACCCAGCCAGGTGTGGTGGCACACACCTATAATCCCAGTGCTTGGGAGGCTGAGACAGGAGGATAGCAGATTCCAGTACAGCCTCAGCAACTTAGGCCCTCAGCAACTTAGCGAGACCCTGTTTCAAAATTAAAAAATAAGCCAGGTGTGGTGGCGCACGCTTGTAATCCCAGTACTTGGGAGGCAGAGACCAAAGGATCCGGGTTCGCGGCCAGCCTCAGCTCTCTCTCTCTCTCTCTCCCTCCCTCTCTCTCTCTACTTAGTGAGGCCCTCCGCAACTTCGTGAGACCCGGTTTCAAAATAAAGTATAAAAAAAATAGGGCTGGGGGTGTAGCTCAGAGGTAGAATGCCCCTGGGTTCAATCCCCGGTACCACAAAAAAAAAAAAAAACAAATAAAATAGGGTTGGGGATGCAGCTCAGAGGTAGAATGCCCCTGGGTTCAATCCCTAGCATAAAAAAAAAAGCACTGAGGACCAAGGCAAAACTGATGGAATCACAGCTTCCCACTTGCCCCCGCCCTACCCAGCCTGTCCTCCACAGAGACAGGAAGCAAAGAGGGAGACAAGTCTATACACTCCTCCTTGCTCACTTCTCGGGGCAACCTGCCCTCCACACTGGGCAGGGCTGAGGCTGGGACTTCTCCTGGGATGGCTACAAGACGGACATGGAGAACTGCTAGACCAGGAGTCTCCTGTGCCTCCAGCCTCCCGTTTTCTGGGCCCTCCCTCCCTCCCTGCCCAGTGCCTCCTCATCCTTCAGCTCTCCTCTGAGACGTCAGGCGCACCCTCCATCCCCACAGGAATCTTCTCTCAGAAGACCAACTGGGGCCGGTCGCTCACATTTTTTGTGTGATTGCAGTCCTTGTGCTGTCTCTCCCTCCCTCCAACCCAAGGCCTCGGCGTGGGACACTGAAGCCTTATAGCCACATTTCCTGGGTTGAAGAACTCCAGCCCTAGAGAGATGGGTCGAGGAGAATGCAGAAGAATCCTGGGAACTGAAGTTATACTAAGTGAACTTGCCATCTCAGGCTCTGCCACTCTGCAAATGTTTGCACTCTTTAGCTACATCCTTCGCCAAGGTGTCTCCTCCCTGCATACTTCTCTTGTGTCCTCTCTGCAGCACACAGGACTTCCACTGCTGCCAGTGCCCAATGCCCTCAAATCTTTGCCTCTACCCAGGGTGTCTCTGAGAGCCAGGTCTGAATATCAGGCTGGCTGTCAAATGCATGATTTCTCCCTGGACATGTAGAGTCCCCTTCCCCACAGCAGGAGCTGCCTGCCCCTTCTTCCAGAGCCCTATCAGTGCTCTCTACCTTGGGCGACTCCTGCTGCGTACGATCCTCTCCTCTGCATCCATTCTGCCACTGCCTGAGTTAGAGCCCCAGAGCGCTCACTAACCTTTGATAATATTACATGTCTAATGTGAATTTGGGAGTCCTGGTGGGTAATTTTTATGCATAGAAAAGATTATTCAGCAGGGTATGGTGGCGCATACCTGTAATCTCAGTATCTGGGAGGCTGAGACAGGAGGATCGCAGGTTCCAGGACAGCCTCAGCAATGTAGCAAGACTCTTAGCAACCTAGAGACCCTGTTTCAGAACAAAAAATAAAAAAGGGCTGAGGGTATAGCTCAGAGGTAAGATGCCCCTGAGTTCAATTCCCAGTACCACAAAAATAACTAAATAAACAATAAGAAAAAAGATTCAAAAATAACTTTGTTTTTTTTTTTAAAAATCAATATACTTTTTAGCATTATGAACTAAAAAATCTTCCTTCAGCTTTTTAACCTTAATTGTTTGACTTAAAATCTTAGCAAAATTTAAAATATATAAATATAATAAACTGATGACAATAGTAACATTGAAATTCCCCTAACTCTTCCAATGCCACACATAAATTTATTAAACTTTCAACTTAAAATTATAAATCTATTAGTCAATCATACTTTTAAATTCAAATTAGTGTCACCTGTTTCTCTGATCAAATTCTCTCCAACAGGTACTCAAAATGCCAAATACCCATAGAGTATTCTTAGAACAAAAGCACTAATACCATCAATTTTTTTTTCTGGCCATACTTGGGATTGAACCAAGGGCCACTTTATCACTGAATTTCATCACCATCCCTTTTTAATTTTTTTTTTTTGAGGTACCAGGGATTGAACCCAGGGGCGTTCTACCTCTGTACTACACCCCCGGCCCTATTTTTTTATACTTTATTTTGAAACCGGGTCTCACGAAGTTGCAGAGGACCTCACTAAGTAGAGAGAGAGAGAGAGAGAGAGAGAGAGAGAGACAGAGAGAGCTGAGGCTGGCCGCGAACCTGGATCCTCCAGTCTCCGCCTCCCAAAGTACTGGGATTACAAGCGTGCGCCACCACGCCCGGCCCTTTCTAATTTTTGAGACAGGGTCTCGCTAAATTGCCAAGTTTGGTCTCAAACTCACAATTCTCTCTCAGCCTCCTGAGTAGCTGGGATTACAGATGCGCCATTGTGCCCGGCTCCTATCAGTTTTTTTTTTCAACAATTGTTTCTATACTTAAAGTCTTCCTGGACCTAAAGTTGTTTTTCCGGAGGCTGGGATTTTCCAGACTTCACAGAAAATAAGAACCACCTAGGATGTTTGTTAAATATACAGATCCCTGGGCTATAACCAAGTCCACTGAATCTGCATTTCCACGGAAAAGACGAAGTAATCTGCACAGGTAGAAAAGCCCAGATTTATCTCCTCACCTCAGAAGTTTGGAAACCCTCTACTCAGGGAAATCTTGCTGCCCAGCCATGCTGGCCAGATTTTGGCCAGGCTCTGGCCAGATTTTTGTGGTGCTCACTGGGAGGAGCACCCTTACCTTTCATTTCAGGGTCATTGTGAGTTAACGGGGTGGCTTGCCTTCCTTTAGATGTGTGCCTGGTTCTTGCCCAAGTTTCCAAATCTGATTACGGCCTGGCGCTTCATCCCTTGATTGGATATTGCATGTGGCTGGTTCTGTAGATAATGGACAGCAGATGTCTTCTTCTATCTCTAAAGAGCTTTGAGAGCCTGTTCACGTTTCTCCAGGTTCTCAGCACCACACACACCCATAAATATTAAACACCGCCCTATTTGAACTCTGCTGTCTCCCTTGTCTTTGTCCGGCTCCTCCGACACAACGTCCACGTCATTCTCCAGACAGGCTCCTGACTAGTGCCCTGCCTCCAGCCCTACCCCTCTAGGTGGCCCCTGGATAATCTTCCCAGGACTAGGACAGGAGCATCCCTGCTAAACGCTCCTTACCCTGCCACCACCCATCCCCAGCCTGGCATGAAAGGCCTGCCTTCCCATCCCCGGGTCTCTCCGGGCACTCTCACCAGGCCCCAGATCCATAGAACTCCCCAATTCTGCAAAGGGCCTGCTCAGCACCCCACGCTGAACAGAGGTCCTATGCACATTTCTACAGCATCCTCAAAGCTGCATCTGAGACCTGGTGTGTCCCATGTCCAGGCATTGCCCTACTGTTTCCTTTGCCTGGAAGGCCCTCTAACTTGTGGATTCCTATTCGTCCTTCAAGATCCAGAGTAGCCCAGTGACACCCTGTTTCAAAATAAAATAAATAAAAATCCTGGGGGTGTAGCTCAGAGGTAGAATACCCCTAAGTTCTAATACCAGTACCAAAAAACCAAAACACCAAACCAAACAAAAAATAAAACAACAAAAAAATCCCACGAAAGACCCAGCATAAGTGTCTCTTCCTCTGAGAAGTATTCCTTGGCTACTAAAGTCAATTCCAAGCAAATCCTTCAGTCTGTACACATCTGCAATTGTTTACTTACATAGACAAAGCTCCGTGAGGCCAGACCCAGAACAGAAAACCATTTTATATTCTTGAATGTATATTAAAACCTTAAATCCCTCCCCAAGTGCCCCTGCATCCAGCTTACCACCCCAACCAAGCCAGAAGCAACACTGGCCTCTCCTGTTCTCGGCCCTCCTGTCCCCTGCTCGTGTGATCCCGCCCCTCTCACCTATAACCCAGGTAGGTTCAGTGTAAACAACTCGCACCTTCCTCCCCGTTTTTCTTATTTAAAAACGCCCTTAGCTCTGGTCCAGTGGGCAATCTTTCATGTATCAACAAGGCCCCAGCTCCAGGCAGAGCCAGGCTCACTAACTGAACACTCCCCCTGCCTCTCCCCAAGGCCATCAATCACAAACAGGTGTCCTGGGCTCCCCCTGTGCCACCAGCACCTCTAGGGCCCGAGGCCCTAAACATGTTTTGTTTTGGGGTTTTTTGTTTTGTTTTGTTTTGTTTTTTGCAGAACTGGGGATTGAACCCAGGAGCATTCTACCTCTGAGCTACGCCCCCCAGCCCTATTTTTCTTTTTTTTTAGTCTTTATTTGGAAACAGGATTTCACTAAGTTGCCCTATTTTATTCTTTTATTTTGAAACAGGGTCTCACTAAGTTGCAGAGGTCTCACTAAGTAGCTGAGGCTGGCCGCAAACCCGGATCCTCCTGTCTCAGCCTCCCAAGTACTGGGATTACAAGTGTGTGCCACCATGCCTGTCTTAACATGTACTATGAATTTCATCAGGCTGAAAAGGGACAGGTTAGCTGTCTCCTCAGTATTATGGCCAACATGTCCCAGTGGCCTAGAAGGCTTCTTCCACAGCAACTGTGACTGGTTGACTCCTTGTGACCACTGGCCAATATCTTTGTCCCATAGGGAAAGTGCAGACAGGTGGCCACGTCAACAGACCTTGCCAAAGCTGTCCAGTGCTAATCCCTCTCCCCACTGGGCCAGGTTGGCCTGCAAGCCAAATGCCTGAGCAAGGTCAGAGCAGTCTGCCCAACACGCTGCTCCGGGGCCTCCAGGCTTGGCACAGCGGCTGCCACTGCTACTGCCACTCGGTAGTGACCCAGCCCATGGCCTGCTAGTAACTGAGCCACCTCGTGTCACAGCACACTTCGCCTCTGGCTCCCTGATATCTGTGTGGAAAGGCAGCCATCTCCATTCAAGCTGTAGACCAAAGCCCTTGAGACCCTAACCAAAGCCCTTGAGACTGCAGGATCTCTGAAATAAACAGGGTTGTTGCCATCACAGATGCGAGCCAGGAAAAGCACCAGGTCCTGGGACATGTTTCCACAACTACCAGCAACAGGGCTACGCAGCAGGTGAAAAATGTCCACAGGACCAGAGCTAAAGGGCATTTTTTTAAATCAGGAAAATTGGGGAAGGAAGGATGAGTTGTTTACATTGAACCTACATGGACTATAGATGAGAAGGCGGGGTCACACGAGCAGGGGACAGGAGGGCCATGCACAGGAGAGGCCAGTGTTGTTTCTGGATTGGTTGGAGTGGTAAGCAGGATGCAGTGGTGCCTGGGGACAGGCGGATGGCATTTAAGATTTTAATATACTGCTGAGAATGTGAACCGGTCTTCTGTTCTGGGCCTGTAGCTTGTTAACTGGTTAGCCTCCCCCATCTCTCCTCCCCTCTGCTCTCCCACCCCATGTGTTTAAATTTAGGACATCTCAGAATTTTCATTTTATCAAACTTAAAGTTCAACAGAGGGAGCAAGTTTTAGAATACCAGGTCTGGAGGCTGCCTGGCCTCTCTCTCTGGGGGGACAGTCCTTGCCAGGACTTCAAGCCTCAGTGAAGATTGATTTCTACGAAGGCCCAGTATTGAGAGCTCAGGGGACAGGCCTTCATTTAACATCTGGCCAAGAGAAATGCCTGGAGGTTCACAGCACTTGGGGTTCAACACCTTTGCTTCTGGCTGAAGCAAAAGCCACTAGAGCAACCAGAGGAGAGTCTGCGTGTAGATTGCTGCATGGAGAGGAATGTGTCCTTAAAGTGCAGATTTGCAGGCCTGGTGGCACAGACTTATAATCCCAGTACTTGGGAGGCTGAGACAGGAGGATCACAGGTTTGCAGCCAGCCTCAGCAACTTACTGAGACCCTGTTTCAAAATAAAATAATAAAATAGGGCTGGAGGTGTAGCTTATAGGTTGTGATAGTCAATCTAGGTTGTCAACTTGACCTGATCATGACACACCCAAGATTATGTGATTTTGGGTGTGTAACAGCAGATTAAACAGAAAGCCCTGCCCTGAATGTAGGCAGCAGGATTCTGATTGGTGCGGACTTAGATAAAAGAGGGAGAAGCCGCGTAGAGTGCGTGCGACTCTTTCCGAGGAAAACGCATCTGCTCTTGCCTGAGATCGTCGGCCGCCGGCTCCACCTTTCTCTGAAGAGCTTCTTGATCTTCTCGGCCTCCAGCTCTTGGAACTGAAACTTCACCATCGTTTCTCCGAAGAGCTTCCTGATCTTCACGTCTTGGACTGGGACTAAATTAGTGGTTGCTCCGATCCTAAGACTCCAGCTCTTAGACCGTTCGACCAGCTACTGGTTCCTCTGACTCTCCACGTGCAGTCAGAACCTGGGACTACATTGCTTCAAACTGTAAGCCCATCTGATAAATCCCTTTTTCAAATATACTCATTCTGTGTATTCTGTTAATCTAGTGAACCCTGTCCAATACATAGGTAGAATGCCCCTGGGTTCTATCCCTAGTTCCATAAAAATAAAGTGCAGATTCCTGGGCCCACCCCAGATCTCCTGGCTCTGAGCCTCTGGGAAGGGGGGGATCTGCCTAGCTAACAAGCCTCCATCCTCACCTCCAAGTAATTCTGGTGCATGCTAATGTTTGCAAAGCACAGCCCACTGCCATGGTTTGGATGCTGAAGGCCTCCGTGTTAAGGGTTTGTTCCCCGGGTGATGTTATTGGGAGATGGTAGAACCTGTAAGAAGTGGGGCCTTGTGGGGACTGCTTAAGTCACTGGCGATATGCTTCTGAAAGGAATTGTGGGACTATAGCCCCGTCTTTTGCTTCCTGACTATGAGGTGAGCAATTTTGCATGCACAAACACACACACACACACACACACACACACACACACACACACACACTTCCCCACCATGAGGGGATGCCTCACCATAGACACCAAACAACAGGGACAATCATACATGAACTGGAACCTCCACAGCTATGAGCCAAAACAAACCTTTTCTCTTTATAAGTTGATTATCTCAGGTATTTTGTGATAGTGACAGAAAGCTAGCTCACACACCTGCCTAGTCCAATAGCAATAAGAGATCAACATGCTTCACCTCCCTAAGGCAGGAGGAAAAAACTTATTTCTGTCCCAGGGTCCAGATTTCAGCAAAGGAAGAGTCACAACCATTAACCTCCTTATGAATGCCATGATTTTGTATTTGTCTCCAGAAACCCTGTGTATGGACACACATTTTTGTACATATATCTGCACTTTGTGTGGGAAGGGATGGTCTTTGCAGTTGAAGGAGGTTAGAGGGGAAGCTGCAAGGAGAGCGATAAGAGAATAATGAGAGAGAGGCAAAGGAAGAAAGGGATTCTCCAGTGTAACTGTTGTACATCATTTATTTAACCAATTTAGTTAATCCTTTGTTATTGAACACATAACTTCCCTCTAAATTTTCCTTGGGCATAGTAGCCCTGTGGTAAACATACCCAAAGCTGCATCTTCGTACACATTTTTAGGATACAGTCCTTAAAGGCACCCCAAAATTGGGTGACCATATCATTTATTCTCCAAAGCAGGACTTTGCAGAGTGCTTAAACATTTAAGGGTAATCTTAAACAGTCACAGTATTAATAGCAGGACACACATGGCCAAGCTGGCCTCCTGAAGTGTCACAACAATTCACCCCCATGGGCAATGCCCATGTATCCTTGCTCTGGCTCCAGTGGACACTGCCAGTCTCATACCACGCGCCCCAGGCCCACCTTCCCATGAAAATGAAAACTACACACAGGTAGATGCCACTGGCACTCTTGCTGGAGAGGTGGCAGCAAGTGGCCTGCTTCTTGTGATAGGGACAGGGCATATAGGTAATACTTTGCCCTGGCCAGTGATTTGGCTCTAGCTGAGTTTACTGTGGCTTCTGATCCGGGTATATCCGGCTGGATTAGCCTCAAGTCAGCAGTGCCCGGCCTTTCTTAGGTGCACACAGGTGCAGGCACAGGCGAAGGGGAAGATTCAGAGCCTTTCCCCAGCCCAGGCACAAGTACTGACAACAGATAGCACCTGCCGGGACAAACTTACCTGGGCAAGAGACTGTCCACTTGCAAGAGCCACGTACAAGCTCTTGCGGCTGCAGCAGCTCAAGTTGTCCAACACACAGAGTGTTATGAGGGACAAGGGACAAGGGATACTTCCTCTATAAATGACTTCCTCTTGGATGGACCCTTTGAAACCATGAATGGTCAAGAACACACTCAAGTAAAGCAGTTGCCGAAACCACAAAAGATGAAAAGCCTGAATTCATTCTAGATGTTAGCTCACATCACAGTGAGGTGGTGTGTGTGTGTGTGTGCGTGTGTGTGTGTGTGTGCGTGTGTGTGTGTGTGTGTGTGTGTGTGTGTGTGTTACTAGGGATTGAACCCAGGGGCATTCTACCATCCAGCTACACCCCCAGCCCTATTTTATTGTTTTATTTTGAAACAGGGTCTCACTAAGTTGTGGAGGGCCTCACTAAGTAGC
Source organism: Glis glis (assembly GCA_004027185.1). Lineage (NCBI taxonomy): Eukaryota > Metazoa > Chordata > Mammalia > Rodentia > Gliridae > Glis > Glis glis. Next base: position 28,402 of record PVJS01007665.1, on the reverse strand, counting down.
TGAGGCTGACCGCGAACCTGCGATCCTTCTGTATCAGCCCCCCCAGGTGCTGGGATGACAGGTGTGCGCCACCATGCCCGGCTACAGTGGGGGCTTTTTGTAGTCATCTGTTTTGTCTTTTATTTCGGTGGAGTCTATTGGAGTCTGCCTATCAAGGTAACAAAGTGCTCTCAGGGAAGACTGCACTGAGCTGCGCTTCAGTATGAAATGGGCATTGTGAAAGCAGGGCTGAAGAAAGGGCATGGAGCCCTGCGATCCCTTGCCGCAGGCGTTTCTGACCTCCTGAGCCAAGTAACCTGATGGGACACTCTGTCCCCTCATCTGCCCAGAGGCCATCAGGAAACACTTGATTCATACTTGTTGACTCATGCCAAATGGGCCCTGATACCATTGAGTTTGGAACAATTTTACTTGTAAGCAGCTGACTCCCTGACCTATAAAAACAATGGCTTCAGAAATAAACAGCTCAGCCTGCCTCCCTCCCCTAAATAAGGCTCCTGGTGCAGTTCTGTAAGTGCACCGGGAAACTGCTATTAGCCTGGAAAATAAAATGAGCAAGGGGCAAAGTGAGCTGCCTAGATCAGGAACTGGCCACTAACCAGATCTCTAAGCTAAGATTAAATTTTGTAAGAATTGCATTTTTAATTTTTTAAATTTTTTTGCAGTGCTGAGGATCAAACCCAGGGTCTTGCACATGTTAGGCACTTTTGGGAGGGTACTGGGGACTGAACCTAGAAGCGTTCTACCTCCAAACTACACCCCCTGCCCTTTTTATTTTTTATTATGAAACAAGGTCTTGCTAAATTGCTGAGGCTGCCTTCAAATCTGCAGTCCTCCTGTCTCAGCCTCCCAAGTACTGGTATTACAGGCGTGTGCCACCACACTATGCCATTTTTATTTATTATTTTGAGGAAAGAAAACTCAGGCCCAGATAGTGAAATGTGTCAGATTTCCCATGTCCAAAGTCAGCTTCTTTAGTCAGGATGGGAGCCCAAGATCCCAAATCCAGAATGCCCCCCACCAGGGCAAGGAGATTTTGCTAAAGATATCTTTGGATGCTAGACAGAGAAGAGGTAAATATCAGATCCAGCACCTAGGGCCTTAGATGACCTTGCGTGCATCGTCTCCTGTAGCTGCTTACCCTGGAGTCATGGCCAACAGAAGATCCGCCTCAGGCCTTGGCAAGCGGCTGCCCTTCCCTCACACATCCTCTTGACGGGCTCCCTCCCCTCACCCAGGCCTCTGCACAGATGCCACCTGCTAATCAAAGTCACGCTCGATTGAGTGCCCTATCTGAAGTGACCCTGAGTCCCCTGCTTTATTTCCCTTCATCACACTTACTATTACTTCCTATTACAGCTTCTATGTATATGTTAACATTTGTCTCCCTAGCTAAAACATAAGGTACAAGAATGCAGACATTTTTATCTACATTCACGTCCCTAGGTCTTAGTATGTCTGGCACACAAAAAGAGCCCAGTAAATATTTGTTGAATGAGTAGGTGAATCTTAAAAATTAAGGTTGAGTCAAATACCAAACAGCAACTATTTCACTGGCAAATTATGGACTCACTTAAAAGGCATGTGGAAGAGGGTGCAGAGTTTTGAGGAGTTTGGGGGATAGGTTGAGGGAAGAAGAAAGTATTGCCTGGGGTAGAAGCAAGAACCGTGGCTTGTGTCCCTGCAGTTAAAGACACCATGGGCGAGAGCCCGTGGAATTGACCTGGTTGCAATTTCTGTTATCAGCCACAAGATGGTACTATTGCTCAGTCTTTACTCAGAAAAGTAAACTCAGGCTGGTTCAGGCTTCCCTACCTCCCCTTCCCCTCCTTTCTCCTCTCTTCTCTAGTCTCTCTCCCTCTTCTCTCTTCCCTTCTCCCTTCCTTTTCCCCACCCGTCCTTTTTGAACACTGCTTTTCTGGTGGGCGTGAGCAACTCTATAAACAGAGGCCTCTCGTGAAGCTTAGAGAAACAAAGACCCTGAGGCTGATAGTTGGCTACATGAAGTGCGGGGTTGGCTCTGCAGCCCCATGGGAAAGGCTGGGTCCACCTGCTTTTTCTTCTCTCTGGGCCAGAGCCCGAAGCCCTGCTGTTCTTCCCTGGCCAGCAGCTTGGGAGGCCTATAGGGGCAATCTTGCTAGTCCTCCTCCCCTACCCCACCTTCTCCAGCCCCCAAGAGGCTCATCTCTGAACTGCCTGCCCTCAGATCTGGCTCTAGGGGGAACAGGCAAGCCTCTTGAGAAACTGTAAACACGGAGAGAGGTCTCCTGGGAGTTCCAAGGCCTTTGCCTCCCAAGCATTTTAGCCCAAGGAAAAGGCAGGCTGGGGCTTGGGGGCGGCGGGTGGAGCTCGCAGTATTCTTCTAAGACTTCTGTAGTTGGGGAACAGCTCTCCAGGGATGGGGCAGGGCTGCTGGCCAATTCCAGCACAGGACTAGCGCTATGAAAACAAGCAGACAAAGGAGACTTCAAAGCTCTTCCCCAGCCTCAACGGGAAGGATCCTGCAGAAGAGGTCGGATGTTAACTTTGTGCCACCCTGAAATGCCCTGGGGACCTCCTTTCCCGGTCAGGATTTGACAGGGCCCTGATGCTCCTGTTCACCCAGCGACAAGAAGAGCAGAGGCCAGAAGCTGGGATCTGGTTCTAACTGTTCTCTGGCCTCAGGAGTGGAGGCCAGTTTCATCTCTGCAAACTGAGGCTGGGGCTGGGGAATGGACGATGTCCACAGGAAGGACGGTGCTCGCCCCACGCCAGGCGCCCTCCTCCCAGACCCGGCCAGGCTCGACACAGCTACTTTGCAGGGAGTGGTGAGCCTTACTAATGCTGGAAGGTCACTTCGGGTGATAATTAGGACAATCATTAATTTCTGAGGCCTAATAGTGACTCATTTATCTCTGATATGCACAGGGATCAAAGGAGGGTATTTATGGCTTAGAAACAAACCTCCCATTCTTTCCCCTGCTGTAATAAATAATGAAAAGCTCCCAGGCCTCCCTTCCTGTCTGTCTCTTCCCTGCCCCTCCTTGCTACGCCAACTGTCTCTGTACAGAAACTCACCCTCCTCTTCCTTCTCCCCTCTCTTCCCCTTCTCTCTCCAAGAACCAGGTGGTACACGCTGTTCTCCGCTGGCTCTGGGTTCTGGTTCCTCTGTCCCCAGCGAAGACACAGGCAGGCCCAGGGTGGGCATCCAGCCTGGTGTCCCTGGAAACTTACTGTCTTTGTTTTGCCTAGGTATGCAGATCTGGACCTGGGAAGAGAGAAACCTGGCTGTCACTTATTAGCTATGTGACCTTGGGCAAGGTACTTGACCTTTTTAAGCTTCAGTTTTCCAATCTATAAAATATGGATAACAATGGCATCGAAGGCTGACTTAAGAGAAGGACAAGATAAACTGTGAAGTGCTTAGCACAGAGCCTGCTACAAAATAATGTCAGCGGTATCTGTCACTGCCTCGAAATCTTTATTGTGTTTCCAAGAACCTGCCGCTGGAGAGCAGACTGCGCCCTTCCTGTCCTGTCACCGCCTCTGGGAGATGTCGAGGTGAGGGCATGCGTGGCCCACCAGGCCCGGGGCTTCTGCAGTGATGTGACAGGGTGGGAGATCTTAAAATTAATTCTCACAACCTCAGTCCTTGCTTACCTGCTTGGAAAGCATTCAAACAGAAAGCACAGACGTGGAATGCAGGAGGTTTATTTAGAGAAGTGCAGGCGCCATGTGAGGGGGCGGGGAAGAGAGGGGAAGGGTCACACTCCAGGAAGGGAAAGGCGGCCTGGGCAGTGGGGTCACGCTCCTGAGGTGGGATCTGGAGTGGTGCTTCCAGGTATGGAGAACACCGTGGAGTCTCCACGTGTCGGGTCTTAGAGTTCCTCTGGACACCTTCATTATACGAATTACATCTGGAGTGACTGACTGCCCTTTGCACGTCGCACCTTAGTGACCCTGCGTTGTTTCTCCAACCCCTTCCCATGGGGGAGGGGGTCAAAGTGAGCCTCTGCAGGTGAACTTCGGTTCATCCCAGCAGTCTCCATCCGCTAAGGTCTAGCTAGCAACCTAACAGGAAGAAGAATCCAGCAGCAGCGCGGCCCGAGGACACCGCGAGGAGGCCCGGCGCAGCTTCTCTGGGGCACTGCGGACCTTCTCGGCCACACTGTCGTGGTGAGGCGCTGCCGCGTGCTTCTGAGCGCGTCCAGCAGGATCTCTGGCCTCTACTCACTACATGCTAGTGGCAGCCTCCTACTGACCATCAGAAATGTCTCTAGCCATTACCAAGTGTTCCCTGGGGGACCAAGTTGCCCTGGATTTAGCACTGGTCTAGGACGACGGGCAGGGTCAGGCCAACCCCCAGGGTTGGATATATGGATGGGCCTTCACGGTGAACCCCTAGGGTTTCCCCAGTGAGGATGTGGCATGGCTTCCTCAGGGGGTGATGCTCTGTTTGGACAGGGACCCCTGGATTCCCCATAGTCTGAACCAAAATCCATAACCCTGCCCATCTCTAGGAGCCCAGCCAAGAGACAGCGCCCCAGAATGCTCACCGAGGAGCCACTGAGTCAATTCCCATCTCTGGCTGGAGCATAGAACCCAGCCAGCTCTGCCACTCCCTCACTGTGTAACCTTGGGCAACTTGCTCAACCTCTCTGTGCCCCAGGCTCCTCTTCTGTAAAATAAAGATAATAATAGCACGTACCTCATAAGGTTGTTTTATTTTATTATTATTACTGTTACTTGTGTGAGGGAGGGGCTGGGGATTAAACCCAGCCCCTCTGAGCTATACCCCCAGCTTATTTTTTATTTTTAAACAAGGTCTTACTAAGTTTCCCTACACTGGCCTCCAACCTGCAATCCTCTTGTCTCAGCCTCCCAAATACTGGAAGTACAGGCATGTATCACCATGCCCTGCTCATAGATTGTTTTGAGGATTAAATTACTTCATATTTGTAAAGGACTTAGAACAGAGTCTGGCACATAGCAAATGTTGTTTGTAAAATAAACCAAAAACCCAAAAGGCAGCTGCTACCCATCAGGAGGCGTAGCTTTCTGTATCTTCTGAATGCAGAGGTGCCCAGGCCAGGACCTGAGGTCTAGCAGTTGTGTATCTGTGGGTCCCTGGCCATCTGCTGCAGGGCCAAGAGTCCCTGGGTCCTCCACCACAGAAGTTGCTCTCAGGGAAAGTTCATTCCCCCAGAGAGAAAACGCAGTGCAAAGACTCTAGAACTCCCCACTCAGTGGCCCCTAGGGATTTCTCTGATCTGAGGGTGTTGGGAGGAAAAACCTTTCCTTTCCCAATTTAGGGAGCCTGTGAACTAGCTGGCAATAGATTAACAGGACCATTTACCTGTGGGAGCACTCAGTAACAAGCACTTTGCTGAGTGACCAGGAGTGAGGATTTATCTACCAATTTAACAAAAGGGGGGAAGATTAGGATGGAAGTTTCTGGTACACCTTGTTCACATAATCTTTTTGAAATGTCCAGGTGTCCGAGGCCGGTCACCCCCCCTGACTGGACACCTCTGAGCGGAGAGGGGGTTGTGGTCAAGCTCTGCCTTAGTCAGATAAGGGAAATTCTGTTAAAATTTCTTCCCACATCTGCTGTTGGGATTTTGGTCCCATGCAGGGAAGTACCGAGGAGCAAGGGAAGGAAGAGGGAGGGAGTGACTGTGACCTTTTGGAAGCCCTGATATTTCCTGTCTGGCAGAGGAGACGAAACCCGGCCTAGAAACCTCCCCAAACGCACAGCCAAGAAAGGCGTTCGGAGGTGCCGAGCGTGCAGATGACCTGCCTGTTTCTATGTCTCAAACCACCCTAAACGTAGCCACTTAAGACACAAGCAAAAACCAGTATTTATCACCTCTGACCGTTACTGGAGAGTCAGGAATCTGGAAGCAGCTAAGCGGGGTGGTTCTGGCTCAGGATTTCTCATGAAGTTGTGGTAAAGATACCGAGCAGGGCTGCCTCCAACTGGGGTGGAGGAGACACGTTCAAGATGGCTGCCCACGCAGCTGTTGGCAGGAGGCCTCAGTTCCTCGCACATGGACCTCCAGGAGAGCTGCGGGAATGTCCTCACCACATGGCAGCTGGCTTCTTCCAGAGCGAGCAGTCCAGGACAGAAACTAAGGCAGACATCATGGTGCCTTTGAGCTAGCTCTAAAAGCATCTACCACCACCTTAGTGTTTCATTGGTATTATAGACCAGTCCTGATACAATGTGGGAGGAAATGGTGCACAGGTGTGAAAACCTGGAGAGGGGGACCACGGGGCGCCATCTTAGAGGCTGGCTTCAGTTCTCCCTGTGTCAGCCAGGCCCAAGCACACCTGGAGAAGTCCCTCGGGCCGAAAATCCAGTGGACCCGGGCAGGGCTTGGCATGGCTCCCTGCTCCTCCTCCCTCAACAGCGCACCCCTCACAACAACAGTTGTGAGCCAAGGCGCTGGTGGGAGGAGCACGGCCTGGGGGATGGGCCCTCTCCAAGTGGAGACTGAGAAATGAGGCCTTCACGCCCAAAACTGAGGAAAGTGGGGAAACACCACTGTAATGGGGTGGCCCAAGATTTCAGAGGAAGGGGACATGATGGGACTGAGGCAATTGTTGCAGGCTCCAAGTCCTTACACCCCAGGCCCTTCCTGAACTCCAAATCCAGACCCACTCCACCTGTCCACCACAGACGCAGGATCCTCTTCCCCGTTGTCCCCATCTTGTTGGCTTCATTTGTCCTTCTGGGCTCAGCGGAAGTAGTTCCAACAAGAAGCACCTCTGAGACTTCCTGTCTGGCGCAGCCTCTGCCTCTGTGGTCCCAAAGCACCCGTGTCCCTTACAAATCCCTGGCCTGCTTCATACTCACTGCTGGCTCTGCTCGGGACTGCCCTCTTCCAGGCACGGTGCCTGCTGCGTACTCCACCCCGGATACCCTCTGTGTGCAGAAGGAAAGGATGGGGAGGGATGGGGAGAGGGCTGGATTCAGGAGACAGCAGGTTACTCATCATCGTCCTCAGCATCATCAGAGCTGGTGGCCTGAGCCACTCCCCTCTGTCCCTCCACATGGAAAATCAGTGGTACAGTTCTGGCCTCGATAGCATAACAAGCTGTCTGAGAAATAACTTTTGGTTCTGAAGGCAGGTGACAGAGGGGCTAGAGGACAGTGTGTCCAGGACCTCCTGACTGTGCAGAGGAACTTCAGGTTAATGACAGAGTAAAGCCACCCACAGTGACAATATGGGAAGGTCTTGTGACCCGGCAGTTTGCCTGAGAGCAGCCGGCAGTGCCTCAAGGAGGCTGAGTGTCTGTGATTAAAGTGAGTCAAGGCTACAACTGGGGGTGACCCTGGAATGACACCAGCCATTTGCAGAGAATCACAGGGGCTGAAGGTCCTGGGAAACTGACTTGCCCTGAGCGGCTCTTGGCGGCCCTCCGCCCAGCTGACCGCCTCTGCCACCACTGGGCACACATTAGACTTGGTGTTTATAGGCACTCGCTGGAGTTTTCTTTCCACACGCATTAAATGTTAACTCACATTTTGTTTTGGTTTAGTTTTCTGCTTGCTAAGATGCATGTGTTCAGAGTGAATCAGCCTTCCTCCCTGGTCCAAGGCATGCCCCCTTTATTGCTATAGGCTTACTTTTATTTTATTTTATTCTTTGACCCCTTTCACCCCATCTCCAATCTCATTTTTTCCCTCTTACCATACTACTCATTCCTGTGGTGTGCGTGTGTGCGTGAGTGTGTGTGTGTGTGTGTGTGTGTGTGTGTGTGTTACTGGGGATGGAGCCCAGAGGTACTCTGCCACTGAGCTACACCTTTAGCCCTTTTTTTCTTTTCTTTTCTTTTTTTTTTTTGTGGTACCAGGGATTGAACCCAGAGGCATTCTACCTCCAAGCTATACCCCCAGCCCTATTTTTTATT